>CAUYQG010063226.1:0-20958 GCA_963574415.1 Tarsius wallacei
TAGTTCCAGCTACTTGGAAGGCTGAGGCGGAAGGATTGCCGGAGCCCAGCAGGTCGAGGCTGCGGTGGCCGGGAGCGGCCACTGCACTCCAGTCTGGGCGACAGAGTGAGACTCCAACTCAAAAAAAAAAAAAAAAAAATACATGATGAAAGATTCAAATTCACAATCTATAAAGAGTTCCTATAAATTAATAAGAAAAGGACAGACAATACATTAGAAAATGGATGTATGCATGAAGAAGTAAATCATGCTAGAAATAGAAAAGTCGTCTGGTAAACATGAAAATATGCTTGCTCTCACAAAATAATCAGAAAAATGGAAGCTAACCCAACAAAAATATACCATTTTTCTTCTTTCAGATAGGCAACTTTAGTCATTCTATAACACTCAGAATTATTGAGGATTTGGGAAAACAAACACACATCAGCTGCTAGTGGACATGAAGGCAGCATCTGTGGAATCATAAAATGTGTAAACTCCTGAAACTACCAATTTCACTTAAAGAAATTGATCATGAAATATTCTAAGTATCGTCAATGATCTATACGCTACCAGCATGTTTGAAACAACACTGTAATTAAATTTGGACACAACTTGAACAGCATCAATTAACAAATAAATTATGGTCATGTGACACTGGTAAGAGTTCAAGGGTGAGGCAGAGACACCCCACCCATGTGGGAAGATTCCCAAGACGTACTGACACATGGGAAAGCAGGCTGAGGAACAAGACAGACAGATGATCTTATTAAGTATCAAAGCAAGAAAAATCTATATACACACATATACTCACACATGTAAATACATTTGAAAGACTTGGGAAGGTCTGAAATAAACTCTCCTGAAGAGGGAAACCTGGTAAGGAAAGTCAATAGAGGCAAATGACTTATCTGTGCACTTCCATGTAATCTGAATTGCCTGGAATCAGCAGGTGTTCATGGAAGACATATGGATTTTCTAAAATATAAACGGGTTGGGCGTGGTGGCTCACACCAGTAATCCCAGCACTTTGGGAGTCCACGGGGGATGGACTGCTTGAGCCCAGGAGTTTGAGACCAGCCTGGACATAACAAGACCTCGTCCCTACAAAAAAATGTTTTTAAAACATTGCCCGGTGTGGGGGCGCACACCTGTAGTCCCAGCTACTTGGGAGACTGAGGTGGAAGGATCACCTGAGCCCAGGAGGTTGAGAATGCAGTGAGCCGTGATCTGCACTCCAGCCTGGGTGACAGAGTGAGACCTCGACTCAGAAAATAATAATAGAAATAAAAGATGAACAGAACTCTAAAATCAGGAGCCCGTGCCTAGCATGGGTCCAGTCCAGGAAATGTCAGTCAGGTCAGCTCAAGGCACAGGGGCGACTCCTGGAAAGTGAGCAGGGACTAGACCAGGCAGCCTCATCTTCTCCCCTCCCTTCTCCTCCCCTCCTGGGGCAGGGGCAGTGACAGGAGCGCCTGGTGGAAGATGAGGGGTCCACAGGCAAGAAGACTGGGTATGGGGTCCTAAGTCTTGTCACGGAAGACCCTAGCCCACCTCAGAGCATCAGAAAGAGCAAAGAAATGATAAATTAAGGCCACAACCAAGGGTAAGGACCTGATGCCCCGGAGGCATGTGTATGAGGAACACGATGGCCATGGCAAGTGACTCCTTTCTGGTCCACAGATGGCCAAAGACCATAGTCTAGGTGTCTGTCCCTAACCTTGGGACAGAAAAAGATAACACGTTCTGGTATCCTCTGAGATGGGACCCAGGGCCACAATCTCAAGATCAATCAATTCAACATCTATTGTTCCCCAACACCAGGACTGACCATGGTGAGCGACTGGTGTTATGACACCCAGGGGTCCCTACTCTTCCCACCCTGATAGGAAAAGGAGAGAGGGAGGGGAGGAAAGAAGTAGAAACAATACAGGGGCGAGGACCACCCAGGGCTAGCCATGTGCTGATGGGGTGCGGCTGTAGGTGACCCTGGACATCCTGATGAAACAGAAAGGTCAGTGTCTTGTCCAGATGCACCCTACTGGGTTCACAAGTGCACATAGCCCAGGAAACTTCCACAGATACTAGCAGCTGCATCCCCCGAGCCACTAGGCTTCTAAATCCCAAGAAAAAAGATCTTCAACTCAAGAAAAAAACACCAAGAAAGTCTGACCCCGAATGGAACATAAGGGTGCAAAAGGGTGGATATTTAAAAGGCATCAAGGAGCCTGACATCTGCAGGCCCGGCTCAGTCACCAGAAGCCATTCTCTATACTCCTAACCCTCAAAGGCGGTGCCCTTTTGTTACTGCGGTTGCAAAACAACATCAAGAATTTGTTTCTAAGTGGAGTGTAGGCTATCGCCATAGAAACCAGGACTCCTTCTTGCTGGTGTGACGCACAACCTGTCCAGAACCTTCTGTTCAGAGTTTCTGAAAATTCCTAAGCCGGCACCTTAGGATTGCCATCTTCACACCTGAACTTCAGGACCTCCCAAGTCACCTTCAGGTGGCATGTTTAACATCACCTTAAGATTCTTGCTGACACTTCCCTGCCTGTCCACAAGGCTTCAAGGATTTGTGCCTTGATTTCAGCCCCATAGCCCTGGCTACACCATCCTCCGCCACTTTTGAAAAAGCAGGACCCAGCAATGTTTCTTAAAAATGAAAAATTTCAACCCACTCCACTCCTACCCTCTTCTAGTCTAATACAAAAATCATCTGTTTAAATCATGTTCCCATGAGTCATGTAGTAATCAATTTTTTAAAAGCCAATCATATTACAGGTTAGTTCTAAATCAAAGAAAACATGATAACTTGCCAGACTAGATAGCTGACCGTCATTTCAATATCAAAAATGTTCTCCAATTTTCCAGCTGAATGAACAAACCATCCAAATAACGTTTACATTGGAATCAATCACTGGATTATCTTATGCACAAACAACCTGATTTTATGATTTTTGAAGGCAGCTGCCATTCTCCATCAGGTTTCAGAAACCAGGCTCAGGCACGTCCATAAATGTTCTATAGAATGGCCAACTCGTCAGATGGTACCATGGAATTAGCATCTCAAATGACATATGTCAATAACCAACTAGCTTATTACATGAAAACAGTCATCATATTAAATTTGGAATACCGTTTATTCATAGTGCTGAAAGTAATTATTCTAGAGTTAAAAGAAAGAACATGAGTAACACTCAGATTTGGCACATCTTCACGGGAACATATTTGGCAGCTAACAATTCACCCAAATGTCTTACTAATCTGTGAAAATACTTCTTTCAAATCAATGGCTTCCTTTGTAAATAAAGCAGGAGAAGAAGCCTCCTTTAAATGGATACCACATTAACCATGCACACAGAATCAGGTAAAATTTCAGTAATGAAAGTGTTACTTTCTAACGTTTAATTCAGAGATGAATATCCCTAGCTTTAAAAAATTCAAGTAAAATAAAGATCTAAAACTGCAATCCAGTCAGGCTCGGTGGCTCAGCCTGTAATGCCGCGCCTTTGGGAGGCTGAGGTGAGTGGATTGCCTGAGCCCGCGGGTTCGAGATCCACCTGGGCAACTTGGCGAGACCTCGTCTCTACAATAAATCAAAAAAATTAGCCGAGCGTGGTAGCGCGCACCTGTAGTTCCAGCTACTTGGAAGGCTGAGGCGGAAGGATCGCCGGAGCCCAGCAGGTCGAGGCCGCGGTGGCCAGTAGCGGCCACTGCACTCCAGTCTGGGCGACAGAGTGAGACTCCAACTCAAAAAAAAAAAAAAAAAGGGTCCGGGCGTGGCGGCGGCTTATGCCTATAATCTCAGCATTTTGGGAAGCCAAGGCAGGAAGATTGCTTGATCCAGAAGTTCAAGAACAGCCAAGGCAACATAGCAAGACCTCATCTCTGCAAAAAAAATCAAAATATTAGCCGGGCATGGTGGCGCTCACCAAAGATCGCCTGAGCCCAGGAGGTCGAGGCTGCGGCAAGCTGTGATTGTGCCACTGCACTCTAGCCTGGGCATCAGAGTGAGATTCTGACTGAAAAATGAAAAAAATAAAATAAAATAAAAAGGGAAGAACACATTTTATTGAGAGGAATCGGAAAGCCAGGATAAATGAGAAACGTTAGTAGGAAAATATCAGATCACTTGAGACTTAGAACTTAGGCCATTAGACCTTGAAGGGACCTTCAACTGCATCTGATCCAAAGGCCTCCTTTCACAGATGGGGATATTTAAGCTAAAACAAAATCAAAACCTACCCATGCTCGCTCAGCTAGTAAACAGCAAAGCCAGAGCTAGAAACTAGTGTGGTGTTCTTTTCACCCCCCTTAATAAATTCTGATCTCCAGACTTAGACAAATCACGTCCCAGGTTGCTCAAAGAACTCCCAGAAACATTGTCAATAATCCTTGAAAAAGCATGAAGAATAGGAGAACTGTTAACAGACAAGAGAAGGACAGAGTTGTCCCCAGTTTCAAAAAGGGGGAAAGGGGCATATTATAAAAACTATAAGCCAGTCAGCTTGACAATTATCCCTGGCAGAACTCTAGAACAGAATTTTAAAAGGCTATTTACTCCACAAACATTATTATAATAGAAACGGAGGGGAAAATAACCCACAATTTTACCACTTTAACCCATCAACTGAACAGATTATTAAGTAGACTCTTTAAGTCTTTAGAAAAGCAGAGATCACTCAGAGCCAACCCAGAATCTCAGAAACAAAACATGTCTTCATGGATTCCTTTTTTTGATAGGGATATTAGATTGGTAAAAAGAAGAGGCATCAACACCATACTTTCTTTCAGCATGGCCTTTGACAAGATCTATTATAATTACCTTGTGATAAGACATGAACTGGCTGAAAGCCAGTGTGTACAACCATGGCTGGGGTGAGAATTATATCTAAAGAGGGCTGATTGGTTCATAGATCAGCCTGAAGGAAAACTGTGGTGGTGGACCATGGAAAGCCTCTCTTTTGCATTTCCCTGACAGTACTTTTTTCTGGCGATGCTTGTCAGATTTCCATATGACATAGACAAGGAGGGGTGGTTACTATGAGGGATGATGGGATAATATTCATAACAGTAGCAACAAACACTGAGAATTTACTATGTGGCATGAATTGTGCTAAATATACTTTTTCCACAATGTCATCACATTTAAATCGCACCACTCTATAAGAAAGGTAGTGATACTATTGCCATTTTAGAGATGAGGAAACTGATGTAGGGTTTTATATGGTGGGCTTTTTTTTTTTTTTTTTGACAGGGTCTTGCTCTGTTGCCCAGGTTGGAGTGCGATGGTGCGATCACAGCCTTGTAACCTCACTGTAACCTTAAACTCCTGAGCTCAAGGACTCCTCCCACCTCAGTCTCCCATCCATCTGGGACTACAGGCGCATGCCACCACAGCAGGTAATTTTTAAAATTTTTTGTAGAGACAAGGTCTCGCTATGTTGCCCAGGCTGGTCTCAAACTCCTGACCTCAAGCAATCCTCCTGTCTCAGCCTCCCAAAGCACTGGGATTACCCGGCCAGAAACTGATATGTTAAGCGAACAAGTCATTTACCCAAGATGACATAGCTTGTGAGGGAAGGAACAAAATTCGGAATCCAAAATATGCCTGGCACCAGAGTCTAAACTAAACAACTGTGAAGTAGTTTTGGTAGAGCCCAGCTATGAACTGAAATCCTCATGATATCATAGGGCTTAACATCTGCATTTTAATCCCCCAAAAACCAATCGCATATATAAAGATAGGGCAGATCTTGCCACAGCCATGTGAATGATTTGGGATTTCAGTGTGACATGACTGTGAAGAAAGTTAACCAAACTTTGGTTCCATTCACAACAGCCTAGTGTTTAAATCATAGCAACTAACATAGGCCTGCTTGCTATGTGATCAGAATACAATTTAAGATCGGAGAAAGGTATCCAACATGGATCCAGAAACCATATCATGTGAAAAATGGTTGCAGAAACGGAGGCTGTTTGGGGGTGAGAAGGCCTAAGTCATCATATATTTAAGGGGCAGTTATACTGAAAAAGAAGATGTCAGATACAGTGGCTCACACCTGTAATTCCAGCACTTTCGGAGGCCGAGGTGGGAGGATTGCCTAAACCCAGGAGTTTAAGACCAGACTTGGCCACATAGTGAGATCTCGTCTTCACAGAAAAATTTTTTTAAAAACCTAGCTGGGCTTGGTAGAGCTCAACTGTGGTCCCAGCGACACAGGAGGCTGGGGCAGGAGGATCCTCGGAACCCCGGAGGCTGAGGCTGTGGTGAGCTGTGATGCTGCTGCTGCACTCTCTAGCCTGGGTGACTGAGTAAGACCCCGACCCCAACAAACAAACAAACAGGAAGTTTATTCTGCATTCCTCTCAAAGGAAGAATGAGCGTATATAAGTAGAAAGTACAAGGAACCACACTTTGGCTCAATCTAGGAACACAATTCTAACCTTGGAACCACCCAGAGATAGAATGGGGTGCTTCTCTGAATGGTCAGGTTGCTGTTACTATAAGAGTTTAAACAGACCGGCCAACCACTTGTTCATATGGAGGAGATTTCTGACGAAATAGGAGGAAGACAGCCCTGTAAGCTTCTTTCCAAATCCCAAATTCTAAAACGCATCTTAGATGTTAGCACCTCAGAACTTGGGTGGTGGTTATAGCTGAAATTGTGAATTATTCATCAAATGCTTCATCAGATAATGCATTCAAAAAAAGTTAAAACAATCTGGTCTATTGGGAAATAGGAGAGCTCATTTAATTTCAAGCTCCCTGAATTCACGTCAGCATTATTTTTACGTGGCAAAGACCCATTCCATATCAGAATAAGAATTTAAGACTTATCGCCTTTGCTGATAGGGTTCAGTGAAGTCTCCTGATCACTTATTTTTGTTTTTGACACCACAGAGTTAAGGGATATGGAGTTCTTTTTAAATACCTTTATCCCTGAGTACACATTATACTGCTTTCATCCAGTCTTGACCATTTGGTTGATTTAGAGTAAAGCAGCACAATTAGCTTATTGCTACTCCAGAAAGCTATTTTGAAATGGGCATGACAAAAACTGGTCTTGCCCATTCAGAAACAAAGGAATTCGCCACCCTATTAGAGCATTTGTGCTTATGGTTTGTTTTTTGTTTTGTTTTGTTTTAATCAAAGACATTCTTGCCTGTGTGCCAGCGCCATCTTGTGTTAGCAATGAGCACATTTTCCCAGCCAGGGAGGAAAAAAATTCACTTTGGATAGTCTGTGAGGAACCACGATTCCTTTCTGCACCCTAGACTGTTTGAATCGGAAGAAATACCAAGGGTCAAATATGTAATGCCGCTGTATCATCTAGGCAAGCATTCCCCGAGATTCCTCCCCGAGGTAGAGATTTCTTGTCTAGTTCCCAGAATAAGCATACATCCAGGAGGCAAGGGCTGAAAGAAATCCTCTCAGAACCAGTGAAAATGAAAGAATTGAATGGGAGAAATCACAAGCAATTTCTCCTCTCTATTTCCTTTCAGTTTACTTTCTTAGGATTTCCTGCGGCATGTTAGGACAAGCAAAGGCACATGACTGGACACCTGTGGAAGTGACCAGTAAATAGCCTCAGGAGCTAAAGTGGATCTGAAATGAAAAGATGGAGAGAAGAAGATGCGTAAATACCCTACAACAGGGAATAGAAGTTAATTTTTTTTCAGGGCAATGCTTTTTGAGAAGAAGTTACCTGGCAGATCTTGGTCAACCCTATGCCATGATAAGCCGAGACTTAAAATCATTCCATATTTAATTCATTGGACTTTGAAGAGAAGGATATTGCATTTCTGTTCTGTTCTCAGGATTATTTGGAATTTGGGATAATGCTCAGAGTCTTCTATTAGAGAAAAATACTATAAGTGCAAAGCAAGCTTATCTCAAATCCTGAATGTAGGTGGTGGGGCTTGGCTTGGATTCTGGTTAAGATTCCTTCTCTGCTCTGAGGGTTTCTTCCTCTGTGATTTGGAGCCATCCCCAAGATTAACATGGAGTGCCGTTCGAATCAGGGTGGCCTGGCCCTGGGGGTGGCAGGGTAAGAGCCTCCTTGTCGCTTCAGTTGCACAGGTGACTCAAAGCAAGGTGATCTGGACCAGAATTCTGATCACTCATGAGTCAGCTGCTTCTTGTCCCTCGTGTTCTCTGGATGGTTTGTATATTCACTTTATATCTTTGTCAAGTATTACATGTGGCTGTTTTATGGTCTCCTTTAATATATGAAAAGTTTCTAAAAGACGGGGGGACTGTATCTTTTGCTTCCTGCATCTCTGGGCATCTTGGTGCTGGTATATCTGAGCCCAACCTCTGATTTGTCTCAGTGTGATGCCAAACTGTGAACTTTGAAAGCAGCCTTGAGATCACCTGGTCCAACCATCTCATTTTATCAGATGGAAAACTGATCCCCTCAATGGGATGTGATTTGCTTAATATTACACAGCTAGTTAGGGCCAGAGCTTGGACCAGTCCCTGAGTATCCTGACTATTTTATCCACTAATGACACATCTCAAGCTCTCTCTCTCTCTCTCTCTCTCTCTCTCTCTCTCTGCAATGGCAGAGAACATGTGCCCTCCCCCATCCAGCTTAAAGCAGTTAACCATATGCAAGACCTTTAAGTGAATATTGCCTTTACTCCGAAATATGTTTGCTTTAACATAAAAAAAGATAGAATTGAAAATTAGCATTGAAGTTCTAATGGGGAAGAGTCATTTATTTTCCTTGATGAAATGCTGCAATCCCTAGAGTCGAAATAAAGATGTACTATTGGACGGAGGGCTTGGGGTTCGAGAATGGTGATCATCTTTCTGAGTGTGGTTCTGTGTCCCTTGAAGACGGGAGGGAGGATGGAGGTCGGGAGGGGGGTAAACAAGAGAGGTGAACGCTGAGATCCTGCCGTTTAAAAAATTAACTGTTGTAACAGCTTTATTGAGGAATAACTCACTCATTTAAAGTTCAGTGGTTTTACAATTCAGTGGTTTTTGGTATTAAAGTGCTGTGTCTTGAGGAGAGGACAGACAGCTTGAAAAGTCAGAGCTGGCGATAGTTGTGTTGAAACATACTCCTCCACTTAGGGTCTTTGGAGTAAAAAGACAGCACGTTTTTAAACTTGATTTACACTCCGTCCGACCTCTTAGGAACCGATAGGGCACAATTAGTGCATAGAAACATGCGACCAAAGCTCTGTCCATAGACATTGGCTTGATTTGGGCAGAAGCGATGGACTCCAGGGATTAACTTGCAGAAAAGAGCAGTTCTTGAGTCTGTGGGGGAAAGGAACAAAAAGCCAGAGCAAGGGTCATGGGTGATAAACCAGTGAGCCACACTGCTTTAAAAAAAAGCCACACACCGAGGTTCCCATCCTTGACCTTTGGGTGAGCTCATCAAGCTCTCTGTGCCTTAATGCCTATCCATGTATGGTGAGAGTAATAAGAGTAATTACTGACTAAGGTTGTTGTGAGAATGTTATTTTTTGATCTAGAGAGAGAGCTTATAACAGTGTCAGGCACATACTCAGTGCCATATAAGTATTTGTTAATTATTATACCAGGCCCTGTTCAATCTACACATCTGCCTCCCTCCTCCTTCTCCAAATACATCTCTCTTTCGCGCTCTCTCTCTCTCTCTCTCTCTCTCTCTCTCTCTCTCTCAGTCTGTCTCTGTGTCTCCTCTATCTCTGTCAGTCTCTCTCTCCTCTCTCTTCCTTATCACATCAGGCATATTGCCGCTTAGAAACTCTGCATCGGCTGCTCCCTGCAAGGAATACCTTTCGTCTAGATATCCATTCATCTTATCTCCTCACCTCCCCCAAGTCTTTACTCCAGTGAGGACCATCCTGAGTATTCCCAATGTTCCTTGTCCTGGGTCTACATTTTTTCTACAGTTCCTATCACCTTAGAACATACTCTGCAAAGTACTTATCTATTACATTTTGGTCTGTCTCCCCTGACTCCTACGCCAAGGCCTGATCACTCACTAGCATGTGAATTCCATAAGGACAGAGAAAGGTAGTTGTCCTCCATCCTTTTCCCCTTCCCTTCCCATTCCTTCCTTCCTTCCTTCCTTCCTTCCTTCCATCTGTTTTGTTTACTGATCCATCCAACAGACTAGAAACGGTATCTGGAACACAGAGGGTGCTTACTAAATATCTGTTGCAGAATTGAAGACGAATTCATATGAGATAAGCCGCAGTGATTTCTTGACATCCCGGGTGTGCACGTTAGGACGAAGCTAAAGCCACGACTGTGGAGTGACCCAAGTCAAGGCAGTCCAGGACACCCTCCGGCTGCCCTTGTCATCACCCGAGGCTTTCGCTTGTTTCCCTCTCCCCTAGCTTTTAAAATGATTTCTCGTGGAAGTGTGCTCTTGCTTTCTGCTTTGCACCTCGAAGCTTCCCCTACTCTTTTCGAAGGCGTTTCTGTCATCCCTTTCCGAATCATTCCGATTAAGTCCTTTCTCACAGTGCGATGATCAGAACCAGTGGCGTTCCTGGAAGGAAAGCCCCAGCCGGGCATGTCCCAGTCCCAGAGGCTTTTCGGATTTCTCCGTCCTCTAATGAGGATGGCCGCACATCTCAGCCGCTGCCTGCGCCGGCCGCTGTGAGCTGAATGCTGAAGTTCATCGTTGTGCGCGGATAATTTCCCCGAGTGGCTAAAACTCATCATCAGTGGTATTCTCTACGGCGCCTGTCCATCGAGCGCGGGGCAGTGGTTCAGCGCTTCGTTTTTCTCTAGGTTGAGTTTAATTCCTCGTCATGTTTCCTGATTAAGAAGACTTGTGGGATCCGTTTTGATTTTTTGAAAAATTCCTTCCCAGGAATGCTGCTTCTCTCGCCCTCCGCGAATGTTTCATCTGCTTATTTTTCACCTCTTCAATCCGGCTGGAGTTGTGAACGTGTCAGACTTCAACAGCAGGGCTGGTTCTGGGGCCGCCTCATTGTTGGCTCGCTTTCAGACCGAGGCTGGGTCTTTATATTCAAGGCCGATGGGCACAGATGAGGCTTTTTCTCCCTCACTCGCTCACCCTCTTTTGGTCCCTTGTCTCGCCTTTTGCGCCTTCTTCCGAGCTCCTGCTGCTTCTTTCTGTCCGACCCAGCCTGTCTCCCGTATCTGTCCCCAGAGCTCCCCAAATTCTGCTTGCCAATGTGGCCTTTAAGAATAAAAGCAGTTATGATTCCATTAAGACAACAGGTAACACGACAGCCTGCATCTCACCTCTTAGTTCGTTCTCATTTCTCCCTCCGTTATCTTAGGGGAGTCTGATTTCTTTTCCCTCCATACATTCACCTTGTCCCCTCCCTTCACCCCTCTACCTGTTTTCTTCACTTGATTCTCTTTGTGTTTCTCAGGAGAGGTCCCCTCTGCCCTTCTCCTCCTCCTCCCTCCTCTCCTCCTTGGGCATTTCCTCCTGACTCTCCTGACCTTCCAGGACCTAAAAACAAAACAAAACAAAATCTTCACCGAGTTCAAGGGAAGGCTGCAATCTCTCATGATTCCTGGGCTGGATCTGGCATGGCTTCAGACATCTCCACCCAAACACACATAGGAAATATGAAAGACAAAGTAACATGTCTGGTCTTCCTGAGAAAACTAGTGACCGTGGTCAGCATGCACAGTGACTGCTGCTGTGGCTCTGTGCCCAGAATTAGGATGCAGAGGAAGGCGTTCTCTGCAGTAGACTATGTAGCAGGCAAAATTGTAGGCATTACAAGCAGAAAGTACAGCCATCCCTCGACGTCTGTGGGGCATCGGTTCCAAGACCCTTGCAGATATCAAAACCCATGAATGTTCAGGTCCCTTCTGTCAAACAGAGTAGTATTTGCATCTAATCTGCAGGCATTCTCCCATATCCTTAAAATTAATGTCTCGATTATTTATGATACCTAACACAATGTAAGTGCTATGTCAATAGGGTTGTGACACTGTATGGTTTGGGGAATACTGACAAGGAAAATGCCTATGTGTGCTACAGATGCAACCATCCATTTCTTTCCCAAATATTTTTAATCCATAGTTGGCTAAATCCATGGATGTGGAGCCCCCAGATATGGATAGCTGACTGTGTAGAAATCCTCCCTTATCCCTGATTTCACTTTGCAATTTCAGTTATCGTGGTCAACCACGGTTCAAATACATTACATGGAAGATCTCGGAAATAAATAACTCATAAGTTTTTAGTTGCATGCCATTCAGAGTAGTGTGATGAAATCTCACACCGTCCCCTTCTGTCCTTCCCAGGGCATGACTCATTCCTTTGTCCAGTGCATTCATGCTGTCCACAGGTACACATCATTTTATTGTACTTCGCTTTATTGTGTTTTGTAAATATTGTGTTTTTCACAAATTGAAGGATTATGGCAACGCTGTTTAAGCAAATCTATCAGTGCCATTTTTCTAACAGTGTATGCTCCCTTCATGAGGTCTCCGTGTCACATTTTAGTGACATCTCATAATATTTTAAATTTTTCCACTCTTATATCTATTATGATAACCTGTGACTAGTGATTTTTGACATTACTATGTCAATTGTTTTGGGATGTCAGGACTGCACCTGTATAAGACAGCAAACTAAATTGATACATGTGTGTGTTCTGACTGCTCCATCAACTGGTATCTCTCCCTCTGCTTGGGTCTCCCTGTTCTCTGAGACACAACGATATTGAAATTAGACCAATTAATAACCCTACTGCGGTCTCTAAGGGTTCAAGTGAAAGGAAGAGTTGCACGTCTCTCACTTTACATCAAAAGCTAGAAATAATTAAGCTTAGTGAGGAAAGCATATTGAAAACCAAAAAAGGCCACAATCTAGGCCTCTTGCACCAAACAATTAGCCAAACTGTGAATGCAAAGGAAAAGTTCTCGAAGGAAGTGAAAAGTGCTATTCCAGTGAATACACAAATGATAGGAAAGTGGAATAGCTTTATTGCTGCTCCGGAGAAAGTTTTAGTGGTCTGAATAGAAGATCAAATCAACCACGACATTCTCTCAAGCCAAAGCCCAACGCAGAGCAAGGCCCAAACTCTCTTTCATTCTAGGAAGGCTGAGAGAGATGAGGCAGATACAGAAGAAGTTGAACGCTAACAGAAGTTGGTTCATGAGGCTTCAAGAAAGAAACCATCTCCATCACACAAAAGTGCCAGGTGAAGCGGCAAACGCTGTTGTAGAAATTGCAGCAAGTTGTCCACAGGATCTAGCCAAGATCATTGATGAAAATGGCTGCAATGAACAACAGATTTTGAATGTGAGGAAAACAGCTTTCTAAGTAGAAGATGGCATCTAAGGCGTCCATAGCTAGAGGTGAAAGTTAACACCTGGCTTCGAAGCTTCAAAGGGCCGAATGCAGCTGGTGACTTTATGTTGAGGACTTCCTGAAAATCCTAAAGCTCTTAAAAGCTATGCTAATCCATTCTGCTTGTGCACTAGAAATGAAAGAACAAAGCCTAAATGATAGCACATCTGTGTATAGCATAGTCTGCTGAATATTTTAAGCCTAGTGTTGAGACTTACTGCTCAGAAAAAAAGATTGCTTTCCAAATGTTACTTCATTGGCAATGCACCCGGTCATCCAAGAGTTCCGATGGAGATGTCCAAGGAGATGAATGTTGTTTTCATGCCTACTAACATGCTATTCATTCTGCAGTCCATAGATCAAAGAGTAACGTTACCTTTTGTGTCTTATTATTTAAGAAATACATATTGTAAGGTGATAGCTGCCATGCATAGTTATTCCTCTGACGGATAGGGCAAACTAGATTGAAAGCCTTCCCGAAAGGATTTACCATACTAGAAGCCATGAAGAGCATGCGTGCCTCATGGGAGAACAAAAGATCAACCTTAACAGGAGTTCGGAAAAAGTTGGTTCTAACTCTCACGGATGACTTGGAAGGATTCGAGACTTCAGTGGAGGAAGTAACTGCAGATGTGGCGAAAACAGCAAAAGAACCAGAATTGAAAGAGGAGTCTGAAGATATAACCGAATTATTGTAGTCTCATGATAAAACTTGAAAGAATGAAGAGTTGCTTTTTATGGATGAGCTTAATCACTGGGGCCCAAACTTTCAATCTTTAGTAGATTACAGCAGTCCTCCCTTATCTGCAGGGGACACATTCCAGAATCCCCAGTGGATGCTTGAGGTCATGGAAGCTTGAAATCATATGGACACTAAAATACAAAAAAAATGTATGTGGTTGGCTTTATCGTGATACTTGCTTTATGGTGGTGGTGTGGAACTGACCCCAAAATATCTCTGAGGTATGCCTATATGCTACCTGCCTGTTAGTCACTTGGTAATCAGATAAAAAAAACATAGCATATCTAGGGGTTCAGTACTTTCGTGACTTCAGGCATCCACTAGAGGGTCTTGGATGTATCCTCTGCAGATAAGAGAGGGCGTTTTCATCTACTAAAGACTGGGAGATTTTGGGTCCCGCTGAGGCTGGTGTGCAGTGGCACGATCATGGCTCAGCCTTGACCTCCTGTGCTCAGATGATCCTTGTGCCTCAGCCTCCCAAATAGCTGGGACTACAGGTGTGCTTCACTATGCCCTGCTAATTTTTTAATTTTTTTTTGTAGAGACAAGTTCTCACTATGTTGCCCAGGCTGGTCTGGAACGCCTGGGCTCAAGCAGTTCTCACACCTTGGCCTCCCAAAGTGCTGGAATTACAGGCGTAAGCCACTGTGCCCGGTAAACATACTTCCATATACATTAAAATACCAAAAAATGCATGTGATTTGCTTTATTGTGGTGATCTGGAACTGACCCCAAAATATCGCTGTGGTATGCCTATATGCTACCTGCCTATTAGTCACTTGGTAACCATCTTGGTAATCAGATTAAAAAACATAGCATATATAGGGGTTCAGTATTTTCGTGACTTCAGGCATTCACTAGAAGGTCTTGGGATGTATCCCCTGCAGATAAGAAAGGATGCTTTTATCTACTAAAGACTGTGAGATTTTGGGTCCCAGTGACTGAGCCCACTTTTTGAGAAAGTTCTGAGAGCGAGCCGTTGGTCAAGTTGTTTCCTGCAAGGATATTTCAGAAAGTCCTAGTTCCATTACATTTCCTCAGATAAGTAAGAGATGGAACATTAGTTATAAGCCCAAATACCTAAGAGGGCCCAGACAGGTTATTACTATTTTTAAAAATTTTTTTGAGATGGGATCTCACTCTGTTGCCCAGGCTAGAGTGTAGTAGCGGTCATAGCTCACTATAACCTGGAACTGTGCTATTAGCAGGTGACACAATGGTTTATATAGAAATTCAGAGAGATCAGCTGTCAAGCTATTAGAACTAATAAGACAATTTCACACCGTGGTAGAATACAAGGTAAATACACAAAAATCCGTAGCTTTCCTAAATTGCAGCAATGAGAAATATCTCATTCGCAAAGACTATAAAATACCTAGGAACAAGTTTATAAGAACTGTGCAAATCTGTGTGAAAAAAATACTTTAAAAATGAATTTAATGATATAAAATACCTAGATACATAAATAAATGGGAAGAATGGAAAGACGGTTTTGGAAAAGAAGAAAATTAGGAGAGGGGTTTCTATTACAAAGCTATAATAATTATAGCTGTGGAATATCATTGGGATAAGCAGATATTAGAATAGATGAGTATGTTCACAAATAGGTACATACACTATATACATATATATATACTTATGCAAATTTAGTTTGTCATTTACAGTGGAACTTCAAAGTAGTGGGGAAGGAATGGAGTTTTCAATAAATGATATTTGGGGCCAGGTGTGGTGTTTCACACCTATAACCCCAGCATTTTGAGAGGCCAAGGCAGGAAAATTACTTGAGGCCAGGAATTTGAAACTAGATGGTACAGAAGAGAAAGAATCTGTCTGTACAAGAAAAAAAAAGTTGTTTTTAATTAGTTGGGTTTGGTGGTTCCCACCTATAGCTTTAGCTACTTGGGAGGCTGATGTGGGAAGATCTCTTGAGCCCAGGAGTTGGAGGTTTCAGTGAGCCATGATCGTACAACTGCATTGCAGCCTGGGCAACAGAGCAAGACCCTGTCTCTGAAAACAAATGAATGAATGAATGAATGAATGAATTTGGGCAACTGGTTAATCATTTGGCAAAACTTCCATCATCTCTCTTATTTAACAATTTTATATCTGAGGATTAATTCCAACAAGGCAAATGGACAAATGTGAAGAAATGTCTGCACAATGATGTTTATTGCGGCATTTTTTAAAAAATAGTAAAAAATGGAAAACCACTTAAATGTCTAGCACATTTGTGAATTATTTAAAGTATGTGTGCGTGTGCACACATATAAATTATGGAATGCCATGCGTCTACTTCAAAATGATGAAACAGATTTATACATGTTGGAACGGAAAGATATCCATGTCATATCTAAATGGGAAAAAAAATCAGGTTCTAAATCCGTAGGTATCCTTTGATCACTTTTTTTTTTTTTTGAGTTGGAGTCTCACTCCGGCGCCCAGGCTGGAGTGCGGTGGCACGCTCGCGGCCACCCCAGCGTCGACCTGCTGGGCTCCGGCGATCCTTCTGCCCCAGCCTTCCAAGGAGCCGGAGCGACAGGCACGCGCTGCCAGGCCCGGCTGATTTTTTGATGTGGAGACCGCGGTCTCGCCAAGGTGCCCGGGCTGGCCTCGAACCCGCGGGCTCAGGCCATCCACTCGCCTCGGCCTCCCAAAGTGCCGGGTTGACGGGCTGATCCCTTCTTTACAAGTCCAGAAGTCTGTATCACGAGCGGTTTCACTTTCATTTCCTACGGGGAGATTCGACTTCCTCGCCCAGAAGGCTGCTTCGCTCTCGACCGTCAGCCGCCGTCCACGTCCCTGACCTCGGCTTGAACTTCGTGGAGGAGCGTCCCAGGCACTTTACCCCAGCTGGGCATGACCTCAGGGCACCCTTTAGGTGCCACACTGCCTGTCAACCCTACGGCACCTTCTGCATTTCCTAAACGGCTTACTTTCTGCTTTCTTCGCTAGAGTCTCAGACCCACGTGGGCCGAGACCGCGGATGAGCCCGTGTGCACGCCTGGCCGCTGACCATCACTTATCGGACGCCTGCTGTGCGCCAAGCGCCGGGCCACGTGCTGGCAACCAGCTCGTGACATCCTCGGGGGGAGACTGTCATCCTCTCCACGTTGAGGGCGAGGAAGCCGCAGGTCGGAGGGCGACGTTTGTCCCCGAAGTCGCGGGCGGCGGCGCTCTGGATCCCCAGGCCCGCGCGCCTCTCGGCCGCCGCACGGCGATCAGCGAACCTCGGTTTCACGGGAAAGAAGACGACCCGCCGGGGCTTCGGGGTCTCTCGGTGGGGACGCAGGTGGCGTGGTGCCGACTCGACGCAGCGAGGACGCCGGGGCTCGAGGCCCTTCCCACGCCTCGACCCCCCGGCTGGGCGCCGGCCCCGCTGCGGCCGAGCCTCGCGCGCGGGCCCGGAAGGGGGGGCGGGCGGGCTTCCGGGGGCGGGGCGGGGCCGGCGCTGATTGGCCGGGCCGGGCGGAAGTGGGGAGGTTGGGTGGTCTGAAGACGCTGGCTTGTGACAGGGCGGGGGAGAAGGCTGGCCTTCGTGAGGGTTGCCTCTCTGTCCCTTCGCTCCCAGGGACGGACCCTCGGGGAGAATCCAACAGTCGGGCCCCCCTTCCCGCAGGCTCTGTCCGCTCCATTTCGTCACCGTTATGTGGGAAGCGAATCCAGTGAGTCGCCGGGCGAGGCGGGGCGAGGCGGGGCGGGGCGGGGCGGGGCGGGCCCAGTGGGCGGGGCCGGCGGGGGCGGGCGGGGCTCCCGGAACTGCCCTCCGGTTCCCGCACGGGCCGCGCGTGGGGTTCCGGACCGAGGTCCCGGCCCCGGGGGCCTCGCAGGCTTGCGGGCGAGGGGCCCGGTGGGTTCTCGAACGCTTTCGTGGTCTCTTCTCACGGTCGCGCGTTTTGCTGCCCGTGGCTCCTCCGCCTTCCCCCTTCGCCGTTTTTGTGAACTCCGTCTTCGACTTTCTCGTGGGGGCTGGCCGTGGAGCCTGCGGGTTCGCCTTCACGTGCGCCTGCCGGTCCCGCCGTCCGAGAGGAACCATTTGCCTTCCCGGGGGACGGTCATTTACAGCTTGAGAATGGATTGTGTGTTCTGAGCCTCTGGATTGTGACGTTCGTAGATGCTATCTTTCAGTCGGCGGACGAACGATCAGGAACGTTACGACTGCACACATGCGCACCCGGGGAAAATACCAGAGACCGACTCTGGTATTTTCCCTGGGTGCTCATGTATTTTCTGATCTGCTTGGCTTTTACACATTTGTTTGTTTATTGTACTGTAGGGGCCGTAAAGGGTGATGCCGTTCCTCACCACTCATCCTACAGGTCGTGGCACGCAAGTCACAACAAAAGACAGGTTAACAGGATCAAATGTATAACAGATGGATCTAATCAAAGTTTTGTGTGATCCAGGCATCATCAGACATGAAGACCCAAAGACCCAGGGAAAGCTCTGTTCTTATGCTTAGGTCCAAGGAAGAATGGCCAGCTGTGTAGAAATGTGATCTGACAAAGGGTATGATCTAATGGTGGTAGACTGAGGAGGGAAACTCAGCAGGACTGACTGTACAGATTCGTCTTGGCCTCTCTGTGTGTCATTCCTTCCTGCTGAGGTTAGGGCCCCCCCACCCACAACGATGGTCTTGAGACCTACTGTCATGTAAGGTCAGGCAGAATTTCTCCATGGCTAGCTCCTACACAGGATGGCAGGGAAATGTTCCAGTGATGTTTCCAGGTTTCATGGCTTGCTTTGTAGAAGAGGGGTTCTAGTTTCTGTGGCCCACCTTGAGGAAGAGGAATTCTGGTTTCTGTGACTCACTTGAATAAAGAAAGAGTGGCAGGAGACAGGAGAGCAGAAGAAGGTCGGAGAGAGGCTTTGCTTCTGAGGCTGCTTCGGAAGCCTTCGAATCTCCTTTAGTTCAAAGTGCTCCGCATGTCAAAGTGCCATGCTTCTGAGTTCCAACACGTTTTCTGATAGTATTTGTCTCTCATTATGGTTGAAATTGCCTGGTGTAATGGCAGATGTACAGTATGTATAACTTAGCAGTTGACTAGGAAAATGACAGAATCACATTTCAGGAAGTTGGGAGAATAAATGCAGTCATGTGCCTCTTAACGACAGGAGTACGTTTTGAGACGTTCACCATTTAGGCAATTTTTTCGCTGTGTGAACATCATAGAGTATACTTACATAAACCTACATTGTATAGACCACTATACACCAAAGGCTATATGATACAGCTTTTTGCTCCTGGGCTACAAATCTGTACCACATGTTACTGTACTCAATACAGTGGGCAATTTTAACACAATAGTAACACAATGATAAATATTAGGGTATCTAAACACATCTAAACTTAGAAAAGATACAGTAAAAAGATGGTTTTAGAATCTTATCAGACCACCATTTGTATATGCGGTTCATGACTGACTGAAAGTCATTATATGGCACATGGTGCTACCCCATATGCTGAGATGACTGCCTAAATTTACTTTAATGGCCCTAAGTTTCCATACTTGCAGTAATTAACCATTCCTTTGCTATCATCAGTACTCCTCCCCTCTTATTTCCGGACTATATTTCAAAAGGAGTTAGAAAGTTTCTCAGTCAATTTCCTTATGTTTTTAGGTTTTTATCCAGTAGGAACTAGTCTGTTGTCCTGAATTTGGTAGTTGTATATTATTATTCCGTCCTGTTCTTTGTGTAACAGTCGTCATCATCATAGACTTTTTTTCGATTCATACATATAATACTCTAATCAGGCCACATTAGGGGAAAGTAATTGCTTGTATTTGGTTTTAGCGAAAGTAATTAGAACTAGGAGAATATGTTCTCGGCTTATGTGTTCAGGTTCACTATCTGTCAACAATCTTCATTTTATGTCTTATCTGTATTGTATATATCTGTATATAAATAAGATACTCAATTTTTGTTAGCAGTCCTTTTCTTTATTTTTCTATGACAAACCCTTTAGTCTCCCAAGTATATATATTGCTCAAGGTCACATGCTTTAAATCTTTCACTGTATGGTAAACTCCATGAGGGCAGGGATTTTTCTCTGTTTTGTTTACCATGATAACTTCAACTAGAGAACAGAGCACATAGTAGGTACTCAGTAAATATTTGTTGAATTCACTATGGCGATTTGATCAGTACTGTGCTAGAGGGAGTTCTTTGTTCCCCATGCATTCTCCTTTCTGCATTCCGTGCATCAGAATTTGCTATTGGATTACGGTTATGTTTTTGAGATTACAAAGGTGTTCATTAATGTCTTATGTACATGGTGTGTTATATCATTGTCTTATTTCTTTGTAAGAAATGCTCAGTTTTCTCTGAAATCGCCCTTGTAATTTTGCTTGATTTCAGCAGCGCAGGTTGACTTTTGTTCATAGTGGCGAGCCTTCTGTGTGTAACATGTTCTTCTTTCAGCTCTTTTGCCACCCTAACATGTCTTACTGCTGCTGTGTTTTATGACTAACTAATATGTGTTACTTCTGTGAGCACATGAGTGCTGTCGATAAGTCTAGTTTTAAAAGTCAACACTCTGCATGTTGGTTTCTCTAGTCACTTGTTAGTTTCTTTTAATAGATGAGGCACCTGGATAGTCTGCCCAGCTGTGCCCATGGAATAAAATTAATTTTAATGTTAAGCCAAACACATTGAGGTGATTTAAAAAATAAACAAAGATCGAAATCACAATGCATCCTAGAAGTAAACGCGGGCTTTTTCATTACTTACATTTTAAGTCACTATTTTCCATTTCCTTCTGTTGAATGGGGGTAATGCATTCTGTTTTGTGAATGGAGACCATTGTTAATTGCTTTAATTGAAGAATTCTTCCTCTCTTCTTCCTGCATATGGATAGCATCCATACCTTAATGTGCCACCTAGGACCTGAAAATATATATCTACTGATATGTATTTATAACTACTGATACTATACTC
>CAUYQG010063229.1:0-49094 GCA_963574415.1 Tarsius wallacei
TCCACTTGCCCTTTGCTCTACATCTCCTGGTATTTTCATTACTTCTATCAAAACTATAGGAGGAGTCTGGCCAGCTCTCTCCTTCCCAGTTTAACTTAATCCATAAGGTTTAATGTGCTGACCCTCACAAGGATATTTGCATTCTTACAGGTGGTAAAATCTTCAGCAAAAGGAGTAAAACTGTAATAATAAATTTTCAATCATTGGAAAACCGATGAGGAAGCTCTTGTGATTTCAGAGGAGTCTTCCCAAAGCCCCTGAATATACCTGTATCTTCAGTTTCATTACTTAGATCCCTTCCCAGTGTTTTAAGAGGTGCTTGCTGGAATTTCTTGGATCCTAGCCTGTGACTTTTCTGAGTGTTCTCTCATCAGAACCAGAGCTGCTGGTCCCCAGGACTCTACAGTAGTAGCAGAAATTCTTCTGAAATACTAAAAAATAAACCAAAAAAACACTTTAATGTTTAGAGGGCTTGGGAATGAAGGAGTTAATACCCTTAAGTGTCCATCTAGGCTCAGCTAATGGGTCTTAACAGAAACCTGAGCAGGAGACCAACCACCTGCACTCAGACTGACCACTTTTCTGTGGAATCCTGGGTGGTCTGCCTAAGCAGGTTCCCCCACCCCCCACCTGCCCTGGGGGGCTGCTGCCCAGAGAAGAATCCAGTTCAATAATGAGCAAGAGAATGATTAATAGTGCTTCCGGCCCTCTGGGAGAGGCGGGGTGGGCAGCAGGGTGCTGGAAGAAAAGCAAACAGCTGGATATTAGATTGCAATGTGGACAAAAACCACTTACATTTTAGATTCCATATCATTCTGGTGATTGAGGAATGGAATCGAAGCCTACTCTTGACTAACAGGGCAAAGAGTAAGTTGCTATGCCGTTTTTATTAAATTTCTGTTATTTTGTTCACTTATTAAGACCTTTTTAAAACTCAGTAGCATTGTCTTCTCTATTATCTGCAAAGGTATATAGTAACTATTTCATAGCACATTTATACTTTCAAGGAAAAAGATCGTTCTGTGTATTGAGCCTTCATATTAGATGCATATCTTTATATATGTAGGACATATATACATGTATGCCTATAAATAACATGTAGATTAGAAAATATTTAATGAATTTCTATTCTCTAGTGACTCTACACAGTCCTGTCTCTCAGTAGAGGAGTTTGGAATGGTTCGAGGTGTGACAACAGTGTCAGCTCTGTGGGAGGGACTGAGGGGGTGGGGAGAGGTGGAGGCCTTGGTGAGTGAGACACCAAGTCATTTCTCTACCCTCCCATGAGTCAAGATTGCTTGTGACATTGCAGTTGGCAGCTTAAACAGCCATAAATTAGATGAGAACAAAGTTGATATTCTGGAAGTAAAATTCATAGTGGAAATCAAATTTAAACATACAGAAAATTCTCAGTCTATACAAAGTACATATGAGTTTGCTGGCTATCTATGCATATTTGTACACACACATGCACACATGTTCCTCAAGCATGCAGAGAAACCAGATTATTCTTAAAAGAGGACATACTTGGTAGACAACTCCTGGACTCAGACCTGGCTTTGCTATCTGGCTAGTGAAACAATTAGGCAATTCATAGCAACTCTAAATCTTCATCTATTTATTCATCAATAAAGTGAAGGAATAAGATATCCTCATGGTCTCTTACAAAGTTAAGATCCCAAACACTTGCATACAGGAGATCATTATTAAACAGCCTAGAGAAACTTTCCTCCTTTGATCTGACCCCTAACCTCATCTCTGTAGGCTCAGCTGCAGATGAACATCATGGACACCAGGGTCCCCGGAGGCTACACAGCTGTATAAAGAAGAGATTGGAATGTGGTGAGTAGGAAGGAACCACCACAAAGAAAGTAGAAGCCACCCATGACCACTATGACAGAGTGCAGGCCTTGTTCCTCAGGAGAGTCCTTCTTGGGGCACATGGTGGGTAAGAAGAAGGATATATCTCCCTTCCTGACTCAAAAATGATGGTTGAAAGTATAGGCTTTGAGGTCTGATGGGTTCATGTTCAGATCTCAGAAATACCAGTCACTAGCTTTACAGGCATTGGCCGGTTACTATACTATACTCTAATTCTCAGTCTTCCTACCTAAAAAATGAAGATCATAATGCCCATCTCAATAAACTCTCCTAGGGTTTAAAAGAGAGTGTGAATGATATTTTTAAATGATGCTCAGCACATAATAGGTATTTAAAAAGATTGTATATTTCACATATGCATATAGATATATATTTCATGGATTACATATTTGTTATTAACTTCTGATAAGCTTGATTTATAGAAATTTACAGGAAAAAAGGACTTGTTATTTGGCTGTGAGAAAATAGAAATTAATCATGAAAGGTAGAGGTTTCATTTTCTAAAGAAAAAAAGGATTAGGAAGTTAGGAAAAAAATATGATGAGAAGAAATGAACAGGGAACTGGGCAATGTATTTTAGGTACATGATCACCCACTGAGAATTTCTCCATGGAACTTCCTTATTTATGTCACGTTAACTGCTATAACACAGGTGGCTGGAGCTGCCCCCCTACCCATGATCCCAATGACCAAGTCTCAAAGATTAAGTACTCTATCTATGCATTCATGCATTTGCTAAATCCTTTCTACGATTCCCCCAGGAAAGCAGGGATCACACCTATCTTGTCCAATGCTGGATGCCAAAAGCCTAGAACAGTGAATGGCAGTGGTGGGTGCTCAACAAATACCGTACTATAGACTTCTTATGTACTTGTCCTGCTCATTGTCTTCTGTTTATCTCTTCCTGCTAAGATGTAACCTCCACAGGTAGTGAACATTACTTTGTTTACTGATATGTCGCATGTGCCAAAAACGGTGTCTACCACATTGTGGGTGTTCCCTAAATGTTTTTAGAATGGTGACTGAGAGAGGCAGGGAAAGCAATTTAGAAACATTAAAGTCTCCATAATCCAAGAGGTATTTCTTAACCTTTCGTTTTAAATGGAGGTTTCAAGGGAAATGGCTTCCACTGCCCCTTAAATGCAGAGCATCCAGCTAAGTACCCCAGACCTTTCAGGAGTATCTGAGAAGATGAAGACAAGGGAACAAATTCAGTTCCATGTCTGAGGTTGCAGAGGCTGTTCCACATTCATCCAGACTCATGCTCTCCCACACTGGTTTGTCAAATCCTTTATTTAAATATCTCATTATCTAAGACAATTTTGTACTTACTGTCATGAAGGCTTATGAAACCTGCAAACCTGTCTTGCTGGAATAGGTACAATTTAAGCCAGTGATTGTTCAGGAGAGAAAGAAAAGGTGAAGAATGGCACCATTGTGAAGATTAGAGCAGGAAGGTAGACAGCCCTCAGAGCTAACCTCTGTTCTCCCGGGTGTTTGTTTGGGCTCTTCAGACAATGAATGTAGCCTAAAGAAAGAGGGGGGAAAATTGTAAGTCTTCATGTATAATTTTTGTTGTTATAACTAAACTGATAGTTGAGGGCTAGGAGCTGAAACAATATTTTATAGAAGTATCATGTTGAAGTTTTTGCAGGTTTCAAAATATTTAAATATGTAAATTTCAGTGGAGAGATGTTCAGATTTTTTGATAGTCTAATGATTTTAAGCATCTCATTTCTAGTCACACACTGACAAAAGATGTTCAGATTGCAGTGTGAGATGGTTTCTATGGTTACAGTTGTTTCCTAGCATTTTAGTGACATCTTTTGTGAGCATTGGCTGCTTCACTTATTTGTCACTAATGTATGTGTAGAACTATAGTTAATAGCCTTGGGCGGACAAATTTTTTTTTTTTTCTGAATGGCTGTATTGTTTTTTAGCAGCATTTTTCAATAAGGTGACAATGCATTAGAATACTAATGGTATGTATGGTATTTTAAGATGTCAAGTTTTCAATAAAATGATAATGAAAATTTTGCATTTCATCTAATAGTTAAATATTCATGAATTTTCACAGCGTGATGAACTAAGTGAAAAATAAAGAAACTGTATAATGTATAATACTAAACATCATAAATTAAGTTTCTTTTCATAGAAGCTATTCAAGAGTGTTTAATATATGGTTCTTCATGGATTTAGACCAATCTGAGCTAAATTAAAGGCATCTAAAAAGGAAAGTTGTTTAAACCAATTTAACATATTTTAACACAGCGTGTTTACAATGTAACAATTTAAAAGAAAATGACACATTACAAACAATATATACATTATATAAAAAATTTTGATGACTAAGTGTGGGATGTAGTCACCAGCAAGAGTATTTTGAAGAAAGCAATTGTGAAATAGGAGATGGATGGGAGAAAGCCAGGTGACATAACCATGAGTAACAGGATGAGAATAAACAGTGGAAATTGAGAATCTAAAAGTTCTTTTCAATGATGATCTGTTTCAGGCATTAGGCTGATTTCTGGAGAGCCTAGGGGTGAACACCATTTTTTCCTTCTGGTCCTGGACTGATTCAGCCCTCAAGCAAATGTTTAGAGTAAGAATAAAACTCTTCTCCAGTATTAGAAAAAAAGACTTTTCCTCCTAATTCAAAGTGTAAGCCAATGCCTTATTATAAATTATATCTATATCTATAGCTTTATATCCAATTGATTTTGCTTCTCTGTACAGTAGAAATATTATTTTATATGTGGACATTCTGTCTCATTAATCACCTATCTGCTTATATGTACACAAGATATGCACTTGTTTCTATTTAATTTATGCAGAGGAGAATAAATGCAGAGAATTACAAGTAAACCAAATGGTCTTAGATAAAATAAGGATTTTGCCAACAACAGAGAAAGAATTGTCCAGCATGGGTAATCAAATATCATAAGTAGAAAGAAGATTCAACAATGTCTCCTTATGACAAATTAACCAAATGTCCTAAAAACAAAAGTTAAGTAAGCATGTTTATTCTCCATACCTAAAGGTTGAAACCTCTACATTGCCAGACTAGCTATAATAAAACTCTAATATAATGTTTTTTTTAAAAAAAGACAATGTGTTGGCTTGCAATAACATCTACTCCAACTACTTGTTACAAAGAATACATCTATAGTGATATTTGGAGACTCTGTGTATGGAGTTGAGCTACCAGAGAGGAAGTGACTAATGAAATTCTAATCACTGATCGCTGCGATGTGGAAGACTAAGAAAGGAGCCGTTATTTGACTCCTTATCAGAGAAATATCGTCAATCACTGAATAACCCACTACCTCTTCTGCCAACCTCCTGGCTAAAATTGTTCAGCTACAGTCTGCTGACTGGCCAGGTATTCCATTGACGTAACCTCTTGAGACCATTAAATGGAATTGAGAGTGCCCTAAGACCAAGATGCAGATGATAAACTTGGTTTCTATTGGAATACAAATTAAGAATAGAGCCAATATAAAGTAGATTGAAAATCCATAACCTAGCCGGGCTCGGTGACTCAGCCTGTAATCCCTCGCCTGGGGAGGCTGAGGTGAGTGGATTACCTGAGCCCGCGGGTTCGAGACCCGCCTGGGCAACTTGGCGAGACCTCATCTCTACAATAAATCAAAAATTAGCCGGGCGTGGTAGCGCGCGCCTGTAGTTCCAGCTACTTCAAAGGCCGAGGCGGAAGGATCGCTGGAGCCCAGCAGGTCGAGGCTGCGGTGGCCGGGAGCGGCCACTGCACTCCAGTCTGGGCGACGGAGTGAGACTCCAACTCAAAAAAAAAAAAAAAAAGAAAATTCATAACCTAATAAGTGCTTCTAATCTATCCAAGAATGTGGACTTTTGATGCAAACTTTAAATTCTTATAGGTTAAAAGCATCATCACAATATTACTCTACCCATGCTGGTGATTAATTAGATATTACCACTCTCTCATAGGTTTTATGGTCATTAGTTTCTTTAGTGTCTAACATATAAGTGTAATGAGTAAAGGCTCATAAGTGTAGATGGAAAGCAAAGATTTTTTTTTTTTAAATGTTATACATTTGAATGTTATTACAAACCCCATTATTTAGCCAATTTAGCATTATCCTTAATTTATGCTAAGTAGGTGATTATTTCATGTATTAAGGAATTGAATTACCAATAAAAATGATATAATTGACAGAAATTAAAAATGGAAATTTCACATATTTTCTTAATCATAATATACTGCCCAAACCCAGTTCATTTTGACATGCTAATTCTTATTTATTAAATATCAGTTAGGTAAAACTTGTCATTCAGTGTCCTGGCTCTACCGTTTACTAGCTGTACAACCTAGTGGAGGCAATCTCACCTTTCACACTTCAGTTTCTTCATTTATAAGTGGGAATAATTAGAATAACTACCTTATGAAATGTTGTGTAGAGTAAATGAGCTATATATGTGTGTATGTATGTATATAAAACACTTAGCACTAAGCTAAGTTTGTCAAATGGTAAGCAGACAATAAATATTGGCCATCTCCATTATCATCTTAATTAATGGCAATGTATTTAGAGGCAGCTAAATGTAGGACCAGTAGAGAGATGATGGATGAGACGTGTTAAAGACTTTCGTGGCCTAAATATCATTAGAGTGAATATAGGTATATATAGTGTTTTAATGAAATTTCTTAAACTGGGCTAGATGTCAGCAGAGCAAATTAGTTAACTTTCTAGTTATCAATGCCCTTATGTATGAAAGTAGGTTGGCATTATTGATCTCTTTCTGTTCTAAAGTGTGAAGGTTGTATAATTTTATGAGATCAATAGCTTAAAACAGAACTTATCACACAAAAGGACAAATATTTTATGATTCCACTTATGTGAGGTACATAGAATAGTCAAATTCAGACACAGAAAGTAGAATAGTGGTTCTCAAGGAGTAGAAATAGGGGTTAATGAGGAGTTACTGTTTAAAAGGTAAGGAGTTTCAGTTTGGGAAGATTAAATTGTTCTGGATATTTATAGTGATGGTGGTTGCATAACAGTGTGAATGTACTAAATGTCACAGAACTGTACAAATATTTTGTGTTATGTGTGTTTTACCCCAATAAATAAATATATATGTATAAATAGATCGATAGATAGATATAGATAGACAGAAATGGCCAGTAAACATTTGGGTAAAATTATAGCATTAATTCAATATTAAGGTAAAAATTACCCTTGTCCATAATTTTGGACACTTAGTCAAATAACATATCATCACAAATAACATATCATTTTAGTCTCAGTTTGCATAATGTCCAAGACTCTAAGATTTTTATTTCAAGTTTTGTTTTACCAAAAAGGATCTCATTAATTTTAGATAAACTCTTTTGATTTCGGACTTTGGAATCAAACAATTACATCACATCATTTTGGTGCCTCAGGAAGTCAAATGAAACCATTGTGATCAGCACCCCTAGCAAGACAATCTCCTTGAGCATATGTCAGTGTCGTGTACCAGAATAAGTAAAGAGAGCATTATCAAGACAAATTGTGGCTAACACATTCTCCCTTATGCATTTCTAGGCTGATGACCAGCCTCATTAGATGTTACCCCAAATGGATTGAGAATGCTACTGAGCAGGAAAAATAAGACATTTTTCTCCTGCATAAACACAGGCAACACAAGCATCACCCCAGAACAGTGCTGCTCTGGCTTTTCCTTCCACATTCTGAAGGGTTATTTTGTGTCTAAGAAATAGGAAACTTATAAATCTGTCTGCAAAGACTCCAAACAAGTAAATGCTCTCATCATTATGTTAGAATGGGCTAACAGCAAAATTTATCTTTGATTTTGAAACCTTACCCCTTTACCCAAAAGTTACTCTAATTTTAAATAGCTCTACTTCTCTGTTTTATCAAGATGCAGCAACAATCTACGACCACCACTGTTATTATGGCATTTCAATCAACTCATTTCACTGCAGTTTGAGAAAACACTTTGTTGAAACCCAAAGGAAAATCTACCACGTTTCCATTCAGACATATGGCAGAAAAAAAAAACCCTTAATAACCAGTAATCAGAGTCTGCCTTCTTTGGGTGGAATCTACTGCGGACAAAACAATTTATGCTGCATTGGATGAAAATAGTTCATCGATGTTATTCTCCAAGAGATAGTAAAATAACTCTTCCTCATCTGATATCCAAAACTAGGAGGGAAAGAGTTCAGATAATGTTGGGATCAATAAAGTCACAAAAGCAGAGTTCATGTAGGAAATACATCTTGAAATTACTATCTTTCTTTTTTTTATCTCAGAACCAGCCAAAGGGCCATTATGAAAGGTAGTATTACAACAAGTTTTAGTTCATAGAATCATAGAAATTAAAGACAACAAAGATATAATATATATCTGCTTAGATGGGGATTGTAATGATCAACAATCTGAAGTGTTTTTCCCTTCCAGAAAATAGATCTCTGATTATTCCCCATGGCTTAAATAATTCAGAATACTGAATCATCAAAATTTATCTTTTAATATATTTTGAACTGACATTTGAATATGACTATATAGTTTACAGAAAATTAATGTAAGCAAATTAATGAGGTCAAATTAAAGTCCAAACTCAGGTGAAATGGAGAAATGTATTCTTTCTTTGCTATGTATCTCAGACCTCATAATCTTGCATTCTCAGAATAGTCTTCCTTTCTGCCACGCCTTATCACCCCCTAGAGAAAAGTGTCCTCTATACAAACTTCTATAGAGTCACAGAGGGTATGTGTTTCAATATCAAAGGGTTTCTCTGTATGCACACTGAATAGTGGAAGTCCTCATGTCAATAAAGCAAAAAGTAGGTAAAACCTGTTTGCCCTGACAATACAGTATATCAGTAGTTCCCAAACTTGGTTACACGTTAGAATAACCCAGAAAGCCTTTTAAAACCAGATGTTTAGGTCATGCCCCATACCAATTACGTTAAAATGTCTGTGAGTAGGAGACAAGCAATCGTGTGTTTTAAAGATACCCATGTAATTCTAAAGTGCAACAAAGTTTTAAAAACATTGCAGTATATATTGCAATTCAAACTGTGTTATTCATTATATGCCAATAGATGGGGTGTGGTGGGTCACATTTGTAACCCAGGTACTTTGGGAGGTCAAGGTTGGAAGATAACTTGAGGTCAGGAGTTCAAAACCAGCCTGGGTAACACAGTGAGATTCCCATCTCCACAAAATTATTTTTTAAAAATTAGCCAGCATGGTGGTGTGTGCCTGCAGTCTCAGCTATTTAGGAGGCTGAGGCAGGAGGATCACATGAGCCTAGGAGTTTGAGGTTAAAGTGAGTTCTGATCATGCCACTCACTCCTGCCTGGGTGACAGAGCAAGACCTTGTCTCTTAAAAAAATGTGTTTAAATAATAGTAAGAATTATATGCCAATAAACCATCTCCTTATACCAATAATCAAGAGTTGGCATTGTTTTGTTTTTTAACATTATTCAATCTTTAATAACTCTAGGAAAATCTATTGAAAGTCAAGCTGTCAGGATAAATAATTTAAAGGCCTCTCTCTCTCTCTCTCTCTCTCTCTCTCTCTCTCTCTCTTTTAAATCATTATTAACTCAATGTCGTGCTGTGGCCCCACTAAACATTTTCTCGTGACATATTTTATCTGTATGGCTTTATTTCCACTACCAATTTTTAAAAAGAGGTCCAGTATGGTTTCTGCCCATGGGGAAAAGTGTATTCTCCCCTTTATCCCTCCTCCGTGCCCCCCCCCCCACCACATAAGAGATGGATTTTTCCAGGACAGTTACAGGTTTTAAATGTCACTTAGTTGGCCATTGTTTGGCTAAGCTATGGTCTGATCATGTGGTTCCTTGGGCTATAGTTGCCTTGTTCCCTCACTTTGGCCCCCTCCCCTACCTTGGGGAGGTGAATCTCCTCTCTTTTCTCTCTCTCTAATTTACTTTCTAAATAAACTATATTGTCCAATCTAACTTCTGTGCAATCTTTGCATCTTTCACTCGGCACTGGATCACACACACACACCCGTCGGGCCTGACCTAACATTTGGTGGCCCCTCTGGGATATATTTTAACCTAACAATTATAGTGATCGATATGTCTCTTTCCTCACAATTAGACTGAGATCTTGCAAGAGAAAGGCTATTTTATGTTCACATTTTTTTTAAAAATGTTTATTAAACGAATGGTACTTCAACACATATAAGACTGAAACCACTTTTGAAACCACTTTCCTCGATTGACTGCACAGACTTCTAAGCACTTGTAGGCCAGTCACTCATTGGAGCAGAGGTTACTATGGTGGATGAGACCAGATTCTGCCCTCCTTGGAAAGCACTGGCTTCGCAGTTAGGGAGGGTAGGCACAGATAAAGAGGCAAATTACAATAACAAGGGGTAAGATCAACATGAGAAAACTAGAGAGGGAAAGCCTAGGCCAGGTCTCAAAAAAAAATGTGGCTTAGTTTCCAATATGATTTAGGTTCTGTAACATAAGAGAACAAAATCCAAACCACACCCATTGTAATGTTTTACTTTTTGTCCTCAAACTCCAAACACCTCGCTACCACCTGGAAACATGCTAAATACCTTATTTTTCACCTTCTATTTTATAGAGAACGCAAATATCTTTCATTTACAACTCTTGTTTTCTGTATTTCCATTAATGATTTATCTCAACATTTCAGGTCTATTTCTATCACCCATTAATTTTTCTACAAAAATTAATTTCTATATTTTGATCGGTAAGTTTTAGAAATTACCAGATAATCCTCACTTATTTTGACCATATTCCCTGGAAAACTATTTAGCCACTTTGCTTTGCTTAAAGACAGCTATGCCTTCTAATGTATTTAATGTTCAACTATCCTGGCTCCTATTCAAGCTCTTTTAGACTCTCAAACAGTCAACTTTCTTAAAAATATTTTTGCCTTGTTGACTTTAGATGATTTTATTACTTGAATATTTCCTTCTCTCTTTACTTTTGCCTGTCTAATAATTAACATATTCACAAATAGAAAAAAGAGACAATTAAATAGCCTCCTTCAAAAATTCCTTCGATATTTTGAGAGCTAATCAACAACAGACACTAATTTTTAAAATATTAAGCCAAGTGAGTTAAGTTAATTCTTTCTCACATTATCATTTCCGAGTACATTTCTTGGAGTCTCCCTAAGAGATTTTGGAACTCTCCTTGAAGCTCAGTATATCAGTTTCAAAGTCATTATATGATGCTTTATTCATGAGCCTGAGGAGCTTGTTCCCACCAAGTTTCTCTTGCAAACTGAAGGTGCTCTTCTTGAGTATGTCTCAGGAAGCCTTGAGAAACGAGGAGAGACCTTAGAAGAATGAGAAGAGCAAAGAAATGGCAGTAGCAGAAGCAGCAACATGTGACTAGTTTTCCAGAAGTCTTCAGTGTTGGATGACTTATATAATCTACTGTGAGCCTAACTCCAGTTAACAATAAGTCAAGTATTTACCAACGATCTACTATATACCTGAGCCAAGCATTAGAAAGGATGCAGATGAAAAAGAGGCCAAAAAGTGCTTTTGGAATTTGTGATCTGATTGGGGGGAAAGATTTTATAGACTGTAAAACATACTGCTATTTTTTGGACCACTATGCAGTTGAGTACATTTTGACATGCCATCATGTATGTCAAGATGCATTGTCATTGTAAGATACATCCTGATTGCAAATATGCTAAAATGTGAATGAAAGAAAGAAAGAAAGAGAAAAAGAAAAGGAAAGGAAAGAGAATAAAAGAAAGGAAACCCAAAAAACAAAAGTACAACATGGGATCAACTCAATAGAGTACATAACTGAAAAAAGTGGGAAATGATACACAACAATGCTACATCCAGAAGAGGTTGTATACACAGTAACGTGGCACACGGCTGCTGCAACAAATACCACTGCAATTAACTGGATGGTTTGCAGACTGACAAAAACTAAGCAAACAAAAATTAAAAGCACTTGCAAAATCCCTGGAGTTTCATATAATGTGTAGGTGGTAAATTCACTCACTTATATGAAAAAGATACATTGAATACATATCCACATCTGACCCACTGTCACGTCCTATATTCAAAATATCTTTCACATGCATCCCTTCCTCTCCATTCACACTTGTCACTACCTTGTTTCTTTTCACTATTTCTCTACCAAATTTCTCCAGGACTATCTAGATTGATTGTTCTTATCCACAACTCTGAGCACAATAATCCCCCAACATTGTGGCAAGGTAAGAGTGGCTAATCTACTCTTGGTTAATCTAATACACTAATTAGTTTGGTATTCAAGGTCTTATAATTCTGAACCCATATATACCTTGTCTTCTATTTTCACACTGCAATAGCAATTCTCTTAATGTATTTCTATTTAATTGACTCATCAGATCAATGCTCTCAACTCCTACAAAACATGGCTTCTTTGAAACATGGCTGATTAAACACTATGGGATAGCAAGGTATACAGTATGTCTGTGCCCTTCTCCTACCAATTAGCTGTATGCTTGCCCAAACCTATTTATACCAGTCTTACTTGCTCTTGCAATTATGTGATTTAATTAAATATGAAAACTGATAAACCATGAGCACAGAAAAAAATTATTTCTATGAAAACTAAGTTATATGCTCGATTTTTTTAAAGCCAATATAAAAGGATGTCAAATTAGGCATGGGCCAGACAACTGTAACAGGTTGAGAAAACAAATCATAAAAATCCAGAAGGATTCTGCACTCAGACTTTTCTCATCTCCCAGTTTTGCTCCACTTTAAATAAACCAAACTAGTTTATATAAAACCAGTTATAAAATGGTATATTATAGGTAGGAACTTCAATCAGCAGGCACATACTTCAAGAAAATGACTTAGCTTCCTCAATAAAATACTGGCAAAAATTGTATGCTAATACATTTTATGATAAAATGAAAGGCCTATATGTGTTATTTCTTTCTTTTTTGGGGGGGGGGGTTGAGTGAGACTCTGTCGCCCAGACTGGAGTGCAGTGGCCGCTCCCGGCCACCGCAGCCTCGACCTGCTGGGGTCCGCTGACCCTTCCACCTCAGCCTTTCGAGTAGCCGGAATTACAGGCATGCGCTACCATGCCCAGCTAATTTTTGATTAATTGTAGAGATGAGGTCTCACCAAGTTGCCCAGGTGGGTCTCGAACCCGCGGGCTCATGCAATCCACTCACCCTCAGCCTCCCAAAGCGCGGGATTACAGACTGAGCCACTGAGCCCGTAATGATTTCCCCCTTTAGCTCAGTTTTCAATTTACCCACTAGAAATCAGTCTTAATAGATAGAGACCCTCAGCTCCTATTCTGGGTTCTAACCAAACTTTAGCCCATAGACCTACACTATTTCTTCTTCATGAAATGAGCTTTTCCCCCACATCTCACACTAATCCTCAAGTATCTGAGCAAATGCCCTGTCTGTAGGAAATGTTCCCTAAGTCCTCCTGCCAGAAATCACACTCACAGTCACCTGAGGGGTCTGATATTAGCCCTACCATTTCTTGTGGGACCCTATACCAATGTAATAACCTCTAAGTCTCAATTTCTTCATCTGTAAAATGGGGATCATACCCACCATTTAGGGTTGTTAAAGGATTTAATGTATGAAAGACTAAGCATGATTTCTGTGGTGTAGGTGGGTTCACAAAATGAAAGACACCAATCTCCATCCACATATTCTTCCTTGGGATGCTTACAGACCTTTGCTCTTCTTTCATGATGTTTTGTTCACTTATCCTGTATTTTTGCAGTATAAATACATGTCTATCCTCCATTAGAATATGTATTCCTTGACTACTCAGCTGTACAGTCAATACTTTTTTTTTTTTTGCCATTGCATGTTTTGTTCTTAAACAAATAAATGAGTAAGTACAAGACTGAATTGAGTGTTGAACTTTTGTTCTGGTCAGATAAATAAATAGAGGCCTGGCAAAAGAATAAGGAAAGAGAAACAACTTGCAGTGTCTTATAGGCTCTGCATTTGACTTTCTACAAACTTTATTCAATAGAAAAGAGAAGATAATTATAGCGGCTTAAAGGTGGGTGCTTCTATATCTTGTTTTTGTGTTGATCTTGCCTTTCTCCTAAAAATGTTGATGGGCTAGATCATACCTGACAGCAGTCTTGGCAGCCCCTGAAGAATTCCGTCTCTGTAATGCAACATTCTTTGGGAGAAAAGGAAACTTTTGCCTGTTTTCCCCCTTTTCAAAGGGTTGAAATTTTGCATTCTTTTTAGTTGACAATTGACTGGAACATTTTGCAAATAAGTGCCAGGCCTCGATGAGGTGTAAAATACTGACTGTATTAGCTAGTTATTTAGAGAGATGTGAAGATGCTCTTGCCAACATACATTCAATTTAGGCTTTGGATGCTTTGCGTGATCTCCCAGGCAGCACTTGTTTGAAAAATGTTAGAATCTAATTTAAAAGTTTTTACATTTGCTTTTTTGTTCTTATTTTTTAAAGCAGCAATAACTTTTTAGTTCTTCAGAGAAGATACTCTAGAGTTAATCTCTCTATATGTGTGTGTGTATATATATACATAGGTAAAATATTTTTACCATGCTTTTCTATTTTTTAACACTTCCCTAATTTTTGTCATTGAAGTTAAACTTTCTCAGTCTAAGAATACTGAAAATGGGACTGCAGTGTTATAATATTTTTATAAAGATGAACTTTTCAGGTCTATATCCTTGGGTTCACTGTGTGGATCCATATATAATTTTATAGCCACAGGCTGCAAGTTTGTCAAGGGCCACTGAAATGTCTTGTTATCTATCTACCAAGTGATAGATGAGGCATGTTATCTATCTACCATGTGACATAAGAACCCACTTATGTCACATGTTGAAAGAGACTTTCTCTTTTAACTAAAATAAGACTCTATGTCCCTTGAGAAAGCCCATTCCACATTTTTGCACATTAATTTTTATAATAGCAACAACAGCTTATATTTGTATATGTAGGAAACATTTATTAATTTTACTGTCCTAGTTAGAAGTTCATACACGTCTGGTCATGATTAGTAAACTAATGGGTAAGGCTTCACTAGGGCTTTGTCATACATTGTACAAGTCATGTCCTTCACAGCTCCGCACGGACTATTTTATTATGACTTTTTCCATTATGACTTTTTCAGATGTTGGGGTTCAAACATATTTGGCAAACCAGTGGGATGGTCCAACAAAACTTATTTGAGCATGGGAGGACGAAAAGAAGACACTGAAAAACTCATCCTGAAGGGGGAAAGGAAACAAATAATGAAGCACCAGTCAACATTGTCAACAGCTTTAGGGAGTAGCGGTGGCTGAACAAACCTATTGCAACTCAGCCACGTTAGTGAGTTGGGAGAAACACCTGTGTATGAAACTGAGAGTTGTCACTAAATTTGGTAACTCTCTGAGAGTTAAACGTTTAACATCCCAGTGAGTTTTCCCTAACAGTGTTGAGAGAAGAGAATTGCTGCTGTCTTGCTTCAGTGAAGGTTTCAGATCGTTTATGGTGCCATGAGTTCTCAGCATGAATAGCTGAGCCAATCAGCAGGGAATCCTGATCTAGTGGGGAACATGGGACCAGGGCAGAGAGAAACATCAGCAGAAGGGGCAACCAGCAGCTTGAAGAAGGGCAACAATAACATCAGAGGCCCAGGTGTAACACTCACAAGGAAGAGCATTAAAAGCAAAGTGGGGAGCAGTCTGATTCACAAGCAAATGAGTCACCCCCCTGGAGATTCTCGGAAATGCTTGGAAGGGAGGACGTTTGCAAAGCAGTATAATTCCTGTGTGAGAAGGAAATGATGCCCCAAAATGTAAATGACTTTACCAGGCTGGCCCAGGTAGACAAATAAGGATTTGAAGTCATTTGGAGTCTGATAGCCATTCTCTGTGAGAATGACAAGCCTGCATCCAACAGAAAATTGGAATAGAGTGTCACCTCTGAGAGTGTGCCATATGTTACCAATATTATCTTTATAAGACTGGCCTGAGAATTACTTAATAGTCATCAACTTTGAGACATCAATAAACAAGAGCAAAATATAAATATGCATCCTGTTATGACTCAATTGTTTCATTAAAAGATCCTTTTGCTATGGCAATGACTAACCACTGTCAGATGTAATCCACCACTCATCTACCTAACACCAAAGTTGTAGGTCTTAGAGAACAGTGTTGAAAAAGAAATTTTGAAACTATTTTTAATATTTCCCAGTGCAACCTGCTAGAATGACTAATAACTGCAATTAGATCCAATGTTTGAAAAATTTAAAAATCTGATATGCCTACATATGCCTTCTTCTGTTTACTTAAAATTACATGAGCTATGAAACTGACATACCTACATGGGCTTGACACTTACTAACTGTGTGGCCTCGGACCCAGCATTGAGCCTCTTTTCCTTCCAGTGGTTGGGAAGCTGTATGGAAATGTGGAAGGCACTGTGAGATATAGAACCAAAGAATGAATGACACAACTCCCTGAGAAACCACCAAAAGGTAAGACTATAACTGCTTAAGACCAATTAGTTTTAGTTGCTAATTTTGTCTTCAAAATTTTCAGTGTATACTTGGGACCAAAAAAATGTCAGCAATTTCTTCAGATGTTCTAGAAAGTATGGTTTGGAGACACAATGAAATGCCAACCTTAACATTAACTGCTGTGGAGCAGTCAATGTTCTTAAAATCTAGTCAGATGTAGAGTTCTTAAAATCTAGTCAAATGTAGTTGTTTTTCCTGGAACCTCATAACTAAGTTTGCTAGGCAACCAAGAGGCAAGTTTTGGTAATACAAAAGCAGTACCTTGGGGTAATAGTAAAGTAAAAGATGCTGTTACACACTGAGATAAGCCAGTCTTGGAAAACTGATAGTAGTTAGAAAAAGAAAAGTGCTAATGATAATAATGATGATGATGATGATGATGATTATAATAATGGTGATGTGATAGAGTGAAAGGAACACAACCAAGAGTGACAATGCCTGGGTAACTAGCTTTGCTAGCTATGTACCAGTTCCATGACTTTGAACAAATCACTTAATTACTAAAGACATTGCTTTCTTATCTCCGAGATGGGAAAATTAATATGTTCCTGTGCGTCTTTTAAGGTTGTTACATCAGCAAAACAAGAAAGAAATGGAATCACACTGTAATAAGCAACATGCTCAAATCAATGACACAGATTTGCTCAGTTGTCTCCACCAACCAACTTATCATGATGAGTTTCTAACCAGGTTGCTGGCTCTCAGAGGGGATCATGTTGGGGGGAGAAAAACCCAGAGGTTGTTGGACTCCAGGAATTTTGTATAAAATTTGCAACCAGGTAGGTGAGGTTTTATTTAATAAGTGAAAGGTTTGCATTCTTAATTCAATGTAGCTCTTCTTATACAATTTTTTGTTATTACGCATTTTTGACGCGTTTTTATGGCACTTGTATTTTCAAAGTGCTTTCTAAGATAACTGACCCTTAATAGAAGAGAAGTATTCTGCTTCATACTTAAAGAAAGTATTGACCTGGTAGAAAAATCTAAATTCTACTTTACTATTATTGTAGGGCTCTGAGCAAGAACTTCTGTTTCCCCATTGCCAATTGAGGATAAGAAATTAGGTGGGCCAGGCTCAGTGGCTCAGCCTGTAATCCTAGCACTTTGGGAGGCCGAGGTGAGTGGATTGCCTGAGCCCACAGGTTCAAGGCCTGCCTGGGCAACTTGGCGAGACCTCATCTCTACAATAAATCAAAAATTAGCCGGATGTGGTTGCACGCGCCTGTAGTTCTAGCTACTTGGAAGACTGAGGCGAAAGAATCACTGGAGCCCAGCAGGGCAAGGCCGCGGTGGCCAGGAGCGTGCCACTACACTCCAGTCTGGATGACAGAGTGAGACTCCAACTCAAAAAAAAAGAAATTAGGTGATTTCCAATGTCCTACCCAACTCTAATAATTGATAGCTTCTATGAAATTACCTCTGCTTACCCATGTTTCCAGATGGAGATGCCATTAAATGGTATTCTCTTCTAAGCCAACTCTGCTGTTAACTCTATGGCATAAGTTCTCCCAGTGTCTATAGGACACGACAAGCAAAGAAGGTATGGAGAAATGTGCTTTGGAACTGAGAATGGTACACATTTCCATCTCAAACAGAAAAATACCTGCTTACACTTTACATGTAATTTGCAGGCTGTAAATGTCAAAGCAAAAGCTTGATAAAGTTAGCACACAAGACATTAGGTTAAACTCGGAACTAGTCACCACTAATGAATGGACTACCACACACAGACTGAATCTGAACCTTCCAGACCAAAAGCAGTTGAAGACAATCTATAATTCAGGAATAATTGTAGAGGTCACCATGTATCTCTGAAGAATAACTAAATGCCCAGAATGATCCAGGCTTTCTTTAATGCACTCAAGGAAACACAGCTTCCTTACCTGAGCAAGCTCCTGTTTCTAGAGGTTCTAAAGATAGCATAGTAAATAGTTCCGAGTGCTTTAGGGTTGCTAAATAATTTTAGTCCATTATGTTGCAATCATTATCTTGACACTAAAATGTCCCTACATATGTAAGATCCCATAATGTTAGCCTGCCCCTAATATTTTGTAGTACTTTGCAAAACTGCCTTCCACTCAATGCCCTTCCCCTTCATTCATCTCCTCCACTCATTTTAATAGGCTTTGAAAACAAAGTGAAATCCCAGAGTTGAAAGAACCCTTGATTCATTTCCATATCTGCCCCTCTTACTTTCTATACAACACTTTTCAGAGAAGGAATTCTTATCATGTCCCCCCATAACTTCCTCTAAGGTCTAAGGTCTAATCAATTTTTTATAAGGAAATGCTTTAAATATAATCTGATTCTATCTTGCTGTGAAATAAGACATTTACTTCTTTTTTTTTTTGAGTTGAAGTCTCACTGTCGCCCAGACTGGAGTGCAGTGGCCGCCCCCGGCCACTGCAGCCTCGACCTGCTGGGCTCCGGCGATCCTTCCCCCTAAGCCTTCCAAGTAGCCGAAATTACAGGCGCACTACCACACCCGGCTAACTTTTGATTTATTGTAGAGATGAGTTCTCGCCAAGTTGCCCAGGCGGGTCTTGAGCCTGCAGACTCAGGCAATCCACTCACCTCAGCCTACCAAAGCATGGAATTACAGGCTGAGCCACCGAGCCCGGCAACAGTTACTTCTTAATCCTCAATATTCCATTATCAATAAAGACTGCCCTAAAACTAAGGAATCCGGCAGTTCTTGGTTTCCATATGTCCTTTTTGTAAATCTGAATTTTTGCAAACACCGTTTTCTCCAACTAGAATGTTCGGCCAACCACCCATTCACCTGTCTTTTCTCATAGTAATAGGTTCCATTCAAAAGTTCCCTTCTCTTGGAAGCCTTCCTTTACCAATATCACTACCTTTTACACACACACAACACACACACACACACACGCACACATGCACACGTGCACACGCACACACACACACACACACACACACACACACACAAGTTGGATGTTCTTTATCCCAGATCCTATTGCAACCTTCATTACCACAGCACATTGTAATTGTTGGCTTCTTTCTATTGCCAAATGTAGATAATTACCCTCCTAAGGACAGGGACCATCTTAGTCATGTTTGTATCTCTGTCACCTAGCCCAGACCTGGTCTACAGAAAATAGCCAAGAAATATTTTGTAAATGAATAAATGCACTCATCTCAAGCACTGGTCCCCCTCCCACAACTTTTCTGAAACAATCTTTTTTGCTTCCATATTAAAATTATGAAAATTTAACAAGCTCTTGATGACAATTTGGAAGTCTCACTAGGACCTCTCAGATGGTATTTCGCTTGTGTTTCAGAATGTGTCTGCTTTGCATGACAGTCCAGATGTCAGCCTTTCCACATTTCCCCAGAATTACCTTGAATCAAATATGTCCCTCCCGTGTAGTTCCAAACCTTCTATCTGGGCAGGCAGCTCTGTTGTTAGCTAACTGTCGGCATTACGCTGCTGTATTCATAAAGGATTGTCAGCACGATGCGGTATTATTATGCGAGATCATTTGCTCATGTAAAGACACATTAAACCTAGCAGTTGCTTTGTCTCTTGTCAAGGGAATTGTGTGCTGTTACATTGGAGATAAGAGTTTGCACTGTCAACCTGCTACTGCTGTTTTTGCTACTCACTTTGGAAAAATCAACAATTCGCGCTCATCTCCTTGTTTTTCTTCTTTAGTAACAACTTAGCCACTCTCCAAACAGGAATCTTATCAGTGCCAGGCAAATGATATCTCTTGGTGCAAGGGACATTTCACATGAGTTTTTCTACTGAGGGCTTGAGTTCTATGCTACGTCCTCAGTTCAGTGGCTGGAGTGCTATCACGGCCCGCTGAAAGGCTTCCCAACACCTACTCACATGACCTTACAAACTGACATTCATGATTTCCCATTGTCTCGTTTTACCAACCTTTCACCAAGTTTCATACTGGATGCTCTCTCCAACATCTGTTTCTTATTTGAATTACCATTTGTTGCCAAAACTTTCAGAAATCTGCTCTGCTGGCCGGGCTAGAGCATCCCCCACACAAGCAGCAGGACCCCCTTCTAGATGCACATTCCCAGTGGGCAGTCTAATTCTAGGGTCCTGTTTCTCCTGGTGTGCCCTTTCTATAGACTTTAACTGTGCCATATCTACCATATCATGAAATATGACATGTGACAGGATTTGATATATAGGATAGTTCCATTCAAAGAAAAAAAAAAGACAGGAATACTGAAAGAAAAACAAACCCAATTTTCTGCCTCTGTGTCCCCAAGATTTTCTTCCCTCCTTCACCTGTTGTTTGTTTCCAATATCGCTACCTGAAAACTAATGACCCCAAACAGGAAAAGTGCTAAGAAGGACAAGTTTAAAGAACCAAAGGGCCTCGGGGAAAGTTGCATCTTTGCAAGCAGGAAAAGGTGTTCGTGTTAGCTTCATAATTGTCCAGGCCTACTTTTTTCAAAGCTCACTTTGGTAGCCTCTATTATTATTAAGAAACAGCACATTTTCAACACTACATTTTGCCTCAGCAGGTCCCTTTCAACAATATATTATGGTTCTGGTATAGAACAGCCAAATTGCATTAATCACTTTCTTCAAGATGTAGTTTGTAGTGGATAGCACATCTTTAAGTTTACTTTGCTACAAGAGCTTTCTGACAAAGGGGTAGCCTGTAAAAAGTCATCTCTTCCCATTCTGAGCCCAACAACGCGGCACATTTTACTCATCTTTAACTATCTCTTGCTCTCCATTATCCTCCTCCTTAGTGCTTTTTAGTTTTTGCTCTTAGTCTCAGATTTCTTAAGGGTTCAGCCAGTACAACAATCAGATTGTCTGACTAGCCATCTTCCTGTCTGTCTACATTTTAAATGTATCTAATAAACAGGGCAACACAATTATTTTACTTCTTTTACCACGGAAAGCAAGAACTTCGTGGATCACAACAACATGACAGCAGCAGGTAGTTTTCAAAAAGGACCAGAAGAATGAGGTATGAGCCTATTTTCTTAATGAGATAAAATGGATCTTGCCTTTCTCATGCCTCCAGAGTATGGCTCAATTAGACAAATCTTAGGTGGTATGTGTTCATTTCTAGAAATTACAGATGTCTGTAAGTGATTATATGCATCTCAATGTAATGCTGAAGCACCAAATCATCATTCTATGTCTGTAGCTATATGCTATGGCTTTAATCAAGTTATAGGCATGAGTTTATATTATCTACAGTATTTTTTAAAAATTTTCTTTAACAAAATTATTCTGAACATCTATTCTTTTAAAGTTATTTTGGTGAGTTTTTCCTGTGAGATCTCTGTTTTCTTTTTAAAATATCATGTTGTATTTTATTTTTTTTATTTATTTATTTTTTTGAGTTGGAGTCTCACTCTGTCACCCAGACTGGAGTGCAGTGGCCACTCCCGGCCACTGCAGCCTCGACCCGCTGGGCTCCTGCGATCCTTCTGCCTTAGCCTTCCAAGTAGCTGGAACTACAGGCGCATACTACCACGCCCGGCTAATTTTTGATTTATTGTAGAGATGAGGTCTCGCCAACTTGCCTAGGCAGGTCTCAAACCCTTGGGCTCAGGCAATCCACTCACCTCACCCTCCCAAAGTGCTGGGATTACAGACTGAGCCACCGAGCCCGGCTCATGTTGTATTTTAAAGAGTCACCTTTTCTCCCTTCCCAGAAGTACCTTCATTTCTGAGAAAAAGTCAACTTTAAAAGGGCTATTCCCTTCCTCTTCTTGTCAGTTACCTTGCCCAAGTATTGTGACCTGGGTTAAATAATTGGAATTTGCAAGAATGTTACCTGGGTGTATCCATCAAAAAGGAATCCTGAATTACTGGAGATAAAAATAAACAAGAAGTTCGGACATATACTATAATGAAGAAAATGAAAAACTCAACTGAGAATTTCATGCAACCTTTTTCAAATATAAAGATTATGAGTATATGAGCCATATTTCAACAATTGATGACAAAATAATATTTAATTATATATATTTTATTACTAAAAGGCTAAAGTTGTGAAAGAAATACAAATCGGAGTAACACTTTTTTTTTGCCTATCATATTGAGGGAGAAAATACAATGTTACACAATGCTGGCAAGAGTATGGAGAAACTAGTATTCTGGAAGTACTAATTGGCAAAATAAATTTCTGCAGGACTATTTAAAAATACATATTTAAATATTACATATTCTTAAATAGTACATATTCTTTGACTTAATTTTATCTTTTTAAATGTATTCTGCACATATACTAACACAAACATACAAAATATGTGTGTACAGAAATATTTACTGAGTAAAGGTTAAGCTCTAATTCTAAAATCAGACAGATTTGGGCTGAAATCACAGCTCCACTACTTTCTGGATATGTGACCTTGGGCAAGTTATATAGCATGTATAGCATGTCTAGATTTCAGTGCCCTCATCTGCAGGCTTATTATAAGAATTAAATGAAATGATGCTTATAAAGTGTGTAAAAACATATCTGGCACCTAGTATGTACTTAATGAGTATTTATTACTCTTGGCAGTGATGATAATATTATTGGAAATACTATCCTGTGTTACTTGTAGTAGAAAATAACTGAAAAAAAGTCAACTATCTTTTTTTTTTGAGTTGGAATCTCACTCTATTGCCCAGACTGGAGTGCGGTAGCATGCTCTTGGCCACCACAGCCTCGACCTGCTGGACCCCGGCAATCCTTCTGCCTCAGCCTTCCGAGTAGCTGGAACTACAGGCTCACGCTACCACCCCTGGCTGATTTTTTATTTATTTTAGAGACGAGGTCTTGCCAAGTTGCCCAGGTGGGTCTCGAACCCGCGGACTCAGGCAATCCACTCGCCTTGGCCTCCCAAAGGGCTGGGATTACAGGCTGAGCCACCAAGCCCGGCTGTCAACTATCTATTAATTGGGAAATTGGTTAGATAAACATAGGTCCAGTCAATGGAATATCACATAGTCATTAAGAAGAATGAGATCAATCTACATGGAAAGAGAGTCAAATATACTATGCAAAAAACCCAATTTTCAATATTCATTGTATTATTCCATATGTGTGAAAAAACACAATAATATATTTTTTACATATATATATGGAGAGAGAAGAGAGAAAGAGAGAGAGAGAGAGAGGAATATAAACCAAGATATTAATAGGTATTATCATTGAGAAGTGGGATAATGAGGCACTTTAATTTTTTCTTTATTATAAATTTTTGTAAAATTTTTATTTTTCGCATTTTACTTTTGAAATTATTAAAAATATTATTTTTGCAGGAGTAAAAGTGAATTCAATATGCGATGCAATCTTCACACTGAATCCTCAAACCAAATAAAAGAAAATAAGATGTGTATTCTTGCCAAATGCTAGCAAAAAGAGCCCTGTCAAGAGAAAATGCTCTACTATAAAAGGGAGCTTTGTTTTCTTCCCTCTGCCTTGGTTCAGGCGTGCTTGCCTATTTCACTGTATTGAATATGTAGGGCAAGGAAAGAAAAACCCAGGGATAATAGACCTATATGAAATACTTGGGGATATTTTTAAAATAATTCAATATAAACAGAGAGATCTAATTTATTAAGCCAACTACTTGTTTTCTAATTTTCAGTTATGTATTTGAAGGATTATCCAGATCACTTTCATTCTTAAATTCCCAGAACCTAGTTTATAGAAAGTATTAAATAATAAATATTTGTTGAATGAATGAGTGAGGACTGGCTGTCACTTCAATACATTTCTTTTAGCTTCCTTACACGTCCTTCATTGCTAAAACCAGTCAGCAGAAACCTGGGGCAGACAGAGTGAAAAGAAATGAAACAGGATTTCCTGTAAAAAAAAAAATGAGAGAGAATAGAGAATCAGAGAACTTTAGAACTAGAAGACAACCACAAATCTACCTAAACATCTATTTCTAAGAGGAAACTAAGTCCTAGAAAAGGTAAGTCACTCCAGGTGATCAAACTGCTGATTGAAGGTAGAGTTAGGACTTAAAACAGGTCTCAGACTCTCACTTTAGTTTTCCTTCCTAGGATTGTTATTGTCCACAAATGAGTGCTATTACTTAGAGAAATTGGCATGGAGTCCTCCTTCATTTTGGAGGAAGGGGCAACGGTGTTGAGAGGGGAAAGGTATATTCTAGTAAAGCTATATATCTTTGTAAATTTATTTCTTCATCACTTATATTGTTTTCTCCCAGTAAGCACTTTCCTTCCTTTTTTTTTTTTTTTTTTCTTTTTTTGAGTTGGAGTCTCACTCTGTCGCCCAGACTGGAGTGCAGTGGCACACTCCCACCCACCGCAGCCTCGACCTGCTGGGCTCAGGCGACCCTTCCCGCCTCAGCCTTCCAAGTAGCTGGAACTTCAGGCACGCGCTACCACGCCTGGCTAATTTTTGATGTATTGCAGAGATGAGGTCTCACCAAGTTGCCCCGGCGGGTCTCGTACCCGTGGGCTCAGGCAATCCACCTCGGCCTCCCAAAGCACTGGGATCACAGGCTGAGCCACCGAGCCAGGCCAGTAAGTATTTTCAATGTAAATAGTAGACACTTGAAGTGTCTCAAGTCTATCATTATTGTGTTGCCTTAAAGATGTTTCTGCCCTAACCTTTCTTCTAATCTCACAATCAAAAATGAGCATAAATCAAGGCTGTTTGATGTCTTTGTGCTAACTTTGCCTAAAAAAAAAGGGGAAAGTATGACAGAATACTTTCTCAAAATATAAACTAGACAAGAATGCCATCATGAATTTGGAAGTGTAGTTTTCTTCTTTGAATGAGTCCTTCAATTATCTCCTTCTGCCCATCGGAACAAATTCCTTCTTAGTCATTATTTAACAGCACTCCTTCTGCCTTCACTACAGCAGTACTTCTCACAGGGGAAATAAAATGTCAAAGCTAAAGAAAGATAAATGATTGGAAATAAAATATCCAAGCAGTGGTTGACATATAGGCAATGCCAACCAAGGAGAAAGTAAACTCTGGCAGTGATAGGAAATTTACTTAACTGCATTTACATAACATGGTAGCAAATGTGAGCATGGCATAATATATAATGTTTTTATGAAACCACACTAAACAGTTGATATTTTTATGAGACCTGATATTTTCCCCCAGATTGTAATCCATCCAAATTTAAGCAGACAAAAGGGTGATTGATTCAATAGTATATCTTTTACCTAATCCAGTTCCAGTTAAGTTTTCCCCCTTTACCATATTACACAAGGGCAACCCCACACTGGCAGTTGGTTGTTAATTACATTTGATGTGCAGTAACACAAGAGAGCTAATTAACTTGCATCAAAAAAGCTTTATTTACTGTGACAAATTAAACAAACTCATAAAGTGTTCAGCCACAATGGCTCTCAATTATCATGCAGCCCAAGTAAAGTGGTGCAAACATATTCCCAGGCCTCCCTCAGGTATCACTTCAGTCTTGCAGCCCTCTGCACAATGCAATTATTAATGGATCTTTTTAATGAATAGAACTGAAAGTCAACTGCTCTTTGTTTTTGTTTTTGTTTTGCATGTATGTGTATGCATGTGTATTGAGTGTGCATGTGTTCTCTAAGGAATAGTTGAACACATTGGTCATATTCAGTTTCTTAATTTTTGCTTACTTCACAATTCAACAGAATTTTCCTAGACTTCAGAGAACTCTCATTGACTAAAAAGGGAAAAATCATGTCCCAAAGCCCATGCTGTGTTATGCATAATTGTCTAAAACTGGTCATCTCCAGTCTCTTCTTCTAGACAGCTGTCGACTCTTTAAAGGAAACATTACCACTCCCATATTGACTCAAGCACAGGAGGTATAAAATAGTTCCTTTCTCTTTTGATAGAGTAAGAAGATATGCTTTAGCCGGGCTCGGTGGCTCAGCCTGTAATCCCGCACCTTGGAAGGCTGAGGTGAGTGGATTGCCTGAGCCCGCAGGTTCGAGACCCGCCTGGGCAACTTGGCGAGACTTCATCTCTACGATAAATCAAAAAATTAGCCGGGCATGGTAGCGCGCACCTGTAGTTCCAGCTACTTGGAAGGCTGAGGCGGAAGGATAGCCAGAGCCCAGCAGGTCAAGGCTGCAGTGGCCGGGAGCAGCCACTGCACTCCACTCTGGGCAACAGAGTGAGACTCCAACTCAAAAAAGAAGATATGCTTTGCCACTCAACCAACAGAAGGTATCAAAACAACTGGATGTCTTTGGAGCAAATTTTCTTACTTTAGAGAAACCAGTTGTGATTTTTACCATTCTTTATAGAACAGAATTTTAAATTAATTTACTCATGTTAAGTATTTAGTTAATTTACTCATGTTAAGTATTTAGTTAATTTGCTCATGTTAAGTATCTAGTTACGTATTGAGTAAAACACATTCCCTTCAATTTCCTAAATTTTCTCTACTTAATTTATAATGTTTGATGACTTGAGGTTGCTATAAGCACAGTAAAATAGAAAGCTGAACTCAGAATCAGGCAAAGAATAATGATGGCAACTGGCTTTTACAGCTCATAAGTGGCAGAATCAGGATTGTCTAATGTAAAACTTGTTCCCTACTGTTGTCAACAAAGTGGCTTTTGGCAAGTTTTTAAACCCCCTTTTCCTTATCTGCCAAATGCAAATAGCATTTGAGACAATTTTTATATGGGACACACAATAACTTTAAATGGAACTGTAAATTGTTGATGTCATTATGAATATTTGTTGATTGGCCTCACCAAAAAAATCATAATGAAAGTTTCTTGATTGTCCTCTTTCAACAGAGTTCTAGGTCTACATGCCAATAAATCACTAAGGAGTATCTCTAGAAGGAGCTACTTATTCTGAGCATTCTAAGTGAAGAGGAGAAGCACTGAGAAATAGGAAAAACGTCTAGGGAAACTGTTTGCTCTTCGAGAGCCCCACCAGTATTTCTGAAAGCTATCACCCTTAAGTACCTAGTAGAACCCTCCAAGAGAAATAAAGGCAAAAGGATTCCTTAGCATTGATTCTCTTTTAAAACTGAGCCAGAATGATTACTACAAATTTAGCCAAGGGATCACACTTGGTCATTTCCTGTTTAATCTCAGTCTACAAGGAAGCAAGTCATGCTTCCCAGAGATGGTTGGGAAGTCACCCTCAAGATAGGATGATCTGGTCCCTCACCTTTGGACTATTGATATTTATGAATTAGCAGCAGTCTGTAACTGAGGTCCAGAGTCACTCTGTTCCTGAAGGACTTTTATCCTCCTTCTGCCTAATCAGTGTTTTTGTCTTCTGGACAGACATCAAGTTTGGGCAAAAAAGGCTCACCAATAATGCATTGTATTTGGCAATAGGTCGCAGCAGGGGCTAGTAAAGAAATCACAGTGGGGAATACAGCTGAGTGTGGGCATAACAAAATGTCCTTTATTTACAGGAGCATAACCTGTAATATGCAATTTCAACACTGAAGTACACCAGAGTGAGTCTAAAAGACTGCTGATTCTCTAATGAAAACTTTGAGTGATTCCAAAGGTCTAGGGTCTTTTGCACTGGGTGATTATTACATACTAACAAGGTAGTGTGATTATTCCACCTCAGAATAGTCATACAAATCAGTGGTGCACTTCTGCTTCTGCCAACATTTCCTGTCTAGGCCACTGTAGTTCACAACTGTCACACAAGCCTCCTAACTGAATGCATGACTAAAGACTGAACATTTTTGTTTTTCACTTACTGGTTTCTTCAAAAGTTACGTCTCACTTAAATGTCTCCCAAAGGCCTACAATTCATGGGCAGCATCCATTTGTTTCCTTCCTCCTTCTCCCAGGACAATTATGAGATGACGTGAAAACAAAGACTCAAAACAAAATAAAACCTGAAATAAATCACATATACAAATGGAGAGATAAAACTAGTCATATTTCTTTTTAAATCTTATAGCCTAGTCTACAAAGAACAATCTTATCCTTCTCCAACCCATCAGAAAAGCTAGATGCATAAGGGCTGACCGATTTATTATAAACAGGCCTTTTTATGCTAGACTGATTGCAGGGATGTTACTATAACGGAGAATTCTGAAGAGGACATTAAAATACAGCTACAATGACAAATGGAGTAGTTGATTTTTTAGAGCTTTATTCAGAATGAACATGACAGTCCTTTCTGCATATGGAAGTCCATAGGTGGCCATTAAATCAAACTGAGCATCTTACAAGCCTATTCATATAGACCAGAGGATAGTGGCTCATTTAACCAATTCTGCCAGTGCATATTGCAGGGAGCTCAAGGGGATGCAAAGACCCTTGAACACTGTTCAGAGCTCTCCTTGATTACAACACTCCCTATGAGGCTACAGGAGTTACTCACCATCCCCTAACCCCCATTCTGCATGCTCAGAAATTCTGAACCAAGCAAATAGCTGTACATCTCTTTCCACTCACATCTCTTCAGTGAGATTCAAAATCAATCAATACCAGTTTGCAATTTTCTCCTGTATTTTAGGGGTGAAAATTTCAAGGAGACCCCCAAATCTCTATGATTCTGCCTGCTTCTTGACACAAAGCTTGCTGTGACTCTATTGTGAAGATGTGCCTTGAGCCGCAGTGGACATCCTGACTTCTCAGGGAATTAAAAAGAACTGCATGACTTCAGTTTTTTTGACCATAAACATCTATAAGGCTTTCCACTGTTGATGAAGCGGGAGATGTCAATATACTTTTCCTTGCAAAATTCCAAATTAAGTGATTCTCCCAGCCTAAAATTTTCTTTAGGTTCAGAAGAGATCTCTTACCTCTCTCATTTTCTCACCTTAATGGACAGGCTATGTTGTATTACTCTACAACGACAACTGTAATTGATTGTATTTCAGGTGAGGTCTATGGAGCAGACAAGGAACTGGAACCATTTATTTATGTTAAAAACTTAGAAGTTACAAAAAATATAGGAGTATAGTCTTTATTAAAGAACCATAGTGAGAAAATATACACCCACTCTATCTTTGCTGCCACTATTGAACTCTGAGAGAGATGCCTTTGAATATTGTCAATGATAGTCAAGTTTTTATACTTAGATGGATTGGATTTGTTTTTAAGAACACCTTGACTTCATTGATTAACAGTTTCTTGGAGAATATTATCTGTATTTGACACAAAGACATGGCACTATACTCTGCTGTTAATTTTCTTCTGAGGTTCTAGAAACCATTCTGAAAGCAGTTAGAAAGCCTGCTTGAGGGGGAAAAAATGTTATGCACCCACACAAATGTCTGTTTCTTTGAAAAATATTTAAAATCTCATACAGTTATTAAAAATTGGCCAGTGACCAAATTGCAGAATACTTTACAAGAAAAGCAGCCACAAATTCATGCAAGAGATGTTGATTGAGCACCTACTACATGGCAATCAGACATTGTGTTAGGTTGGGGATCCAAAGGATGAAAAAACATAATTCTCAAGAGGATTATAATCCAGTGAAGAGAAGAACATGTGAATAAGCAACATCATAATGTAGTTGATATGGGAGAACACTGTACAATGTGTAGAAACAGGATATTAAGGAAGTGCTTAATAACAGTAAACATTTACATAGTGCCTTCTGTGTTCCAGGTTCATACTATGTAAATTAACTCATTTGATCCTCATATCATCCTTATGATGCCAGTACCATGTGTCTGAAGGAGTCAAAGAAGGCTTGTCTGGGGAGTGACATTCAAGCTGAGGCAATGTGACAAGTTAGAGGGACATAATAGAGAATCATACATATGCATCATTAATGATGAGTAATGTGCAGGGTAGAGGTGGGATGGGAGTTTGAATGAGGCTGTAGGTGGATAATACACAGGAAGGGACCAGGTCATTGAGTGCCTTGAGAGGCACCCAAGGAAGTTTATCGTGCAGATGATGGGGAGCTGTTGAAGAATTATGAGCACCTATTTGGGCTTAATCCCACCTAATATAGTCAATCAACTCGTGGGGAAGGCTTACAAAGACAAGGGTAAGAATTAAGTGCTGAAGTTGTCCATCAAGCATCAGCAAAATAGTAAGCTGAAAGACCTCTGAACACAAGAACACAAGTGTTTTGCTTGGTCCCTAAGCCTAGACAAATGTAAGTTTCCCCACCCCCAGCTCTCCTCAGCCTGTCACACAAAAGCATTCACATCAGCAGTCGTCAGTGGCTATGTCAGACTAGTGTTGTTCTTCAAATCCTTGGGAAAGTTTTAGCATCTCAAGCCAATTGCACTGATTTGGGGTTGCACTGAGCATTGTCAGTGGGGGTGGGGGAGCGTGGGGGGGAAGTGTCGGGGGAGTGGGTGGGGGGTGGTGATGTGTCTGAGCTCCCTCTAGTGGCCAGAAGGCCAACATCTCTGATTACATTCAGCTGAGCCCAGACCCATCCTCTGAGGCTGGCTGCTGCCCAGGCCATTCCTGTGGAGGAGACATTTCCGACTCAGTGCTGCCCAGAGGAACATGATGAATAGCTGGTGTCTTGGCTATCCTGGAAATCTGAGATAGTCCATTGAATTCTCCTAAGAGGACCAAGCAATGTGACCTTTAACTCAGCCTCAGCACTTCTCTGAGAGCCCTCAGCCTCATCATGAGAACTAATTCCAGTCAGAACCGAAGCTTGTTTGTACAGATAAACGAATGAAAATGTTTAAACCTAGGTTCTGACTTCTTACCAATCTGTGGTGCTAAAATACCAAAGAGCAATTGTAATGGGATTTCTTGTTAATGATTTTTTTGGTCTGCTATAACATTTAAATTAGACTAAATTCAGCTGTTTGAGTGCCCTCTGACAATATTTTTTCTCTCAGCTCCATGACTGTTTTATGACTGTATACTCACTTGACCTAATCGGCACCATCCTGCCCTCTGAAATGTTTATACTGTTAAGTGAATTTTTAATCTAACTTTTACAGCATTCAATTTCAGTTTCATCAGTCATCCACAGTGTAATATCTAATGTTTTAAAATAATCTAGACAGTTACAAAAAGGGGCGGGGGGAGGGGGAAGAATCATCGTGTTATGAAGCAAATGATTAATTAAAGCAAATTAGATTCTGGCAGCTCTTGCTATCATTATCATGTGTTCCCCGACTACACTAATAAATCTTTGTTGAGAATGTGTGCTTTCACAAGGTTCAAGAGTCACCTGGGAAAGGACATTATTGACTAATATTTTTGTATTGCTGTTAGATTTATTTTCTACTACCCTATGGAATAACAACTAATATTTTTCAAACATTTAGAGTGCATTCCTGAATCTCACTTTGCTCACTCTTTAGAGGTTTGAGAGGGGATGGGAAACCAAACAATTTCTCTACATGCTCAAGTAAATTAAAATGAACCGATACAGCTAATATGTCGGCAAATGCTGGAAAATCTTTTTTTAAAAAAAAAAAAAAGCTCCACTATGAGTGCCCGCCACATAATGCAGTCAGAGCCGGGGCACCGTCCTGGGATTTCAGCAGCTGCAAACCTTCTCTAAACCATACAGCGCAGTGAGAGCAGCACGGCTCTCCTCTGTGTTAGAGGTTTGCCTTCTTTCCTTTCTTTCCTAGGATCTGGCACTTCCACATTGAGGCAAGTAACAATGCCGAGGCAAGCCGCTTTCTCTAAATCCAACCAAATGCTGCTGCCATGCAAACTAGACAGTCCTTGCGTTGTTTCTGAAGGCACAGAAGGGAGATATTGACAGCTATTTCAAGAGGGAGACCACATACTTGCCTTTATTTAGACTGTTCAAAGTGCTGTCATTTAAATCAACCTTTAATAATTTTTTTCCTAATATCAACTGTTGCCATTTTAAAATTTGTACTCCTGAGTATCTAATTTGTATGTTTTAAAGTAGATTCCCCACAACTTTCCCATTTTGCCTTTCCTCTAGTTTAGCCAGTTGGGTCCTTGTCACCTAAGTCCAAGCAAATGCCAGTGTAAACTGTAAGCTCAGTGCTCCATGGTCTGCAGCCACTGCATGTCACATTGTCTTAAAACTTATCAAGAGAAGGCACAGACTTATTTGAAGTCTGTGATGGTGTGACAGGAGAAAAAAACACTTTTGTAACAGTAATATAAATATCAGGAATAAATTTATCTTGAGATTTGTTCAACAAGGGAAGGGGGACATCATTTCCAAGAGTGAAATTTTAGATTGTAATAAATAATCACATGCCACTCAGTATTTGTGCTGGTTTGGAGATAGTGTGCACTCCTAAAACCCCAAGATGTGGTCGAATGGATAAATGTTGCTCTCAACAATTCCAGTTTCTGTATATGTTTAACCTCCACCCCTGCTGTCGCTCTGTTAATTTTGATTCCTAAGTGACTTGGGATGACTACAAAAAACTAAACATGTGCTTAAATATGTACATATAGGCATTCCTTTTTTTTTTTTTTTTGCCCTTTTTAAACTGCAGATATGACGTGAGCTATGATTACCCATCAAAGTAATTTCCTCTACCCACTCCCTCTGTCATCCTCCCACCCTCCACATTTGAACATGTTTCTCTTTTCCTCGGGGCTCCTTTTCAGTTTTCTGCAGCACAGAGCCGTTGTGCCTTGGCAGACTGGAAAACAGCCCACAGTGTGGCTCAGTATGGCAGCACAGCCCCACGGCCCGGGTGTTTTTCCAGACAGTTTTAAAAGGATTCGGTATTGCATGAGTTAAAAAAAATTCCCTCTGGAAAAGCTAATTATTGCATGCAGATACTTCTTTGTGTGATCAAGGAGGGGACAATTTAATAGGCTCTGTAATACAACCAAGAACAAAATTGCTTTAAAGGAAGTCTCTTGTTGAGTGACAACTCTGTTGCCTGAGCCAATTAGGTCCCAATAAAGAGTGTTGAATTGGCTCCTGCTTTCTCATTAATTATGTTCTGTCACAGACATGGGGCTTGATTTAGCAATTTTGTATTACATTAAGATACTGAAAGGCCGGGAACAAATGGCTCACTCTGATAATAGGCATTCTCTACACGGTGTGACATTTACTATCCAGCTGTCCGTAAGGCAGCCTAGCACTTCAGTTCAGGGGTTTATTTGTCATTGCTTCAAAGGGACACTCAGCTTTTCACAAAAAAAGAAACAGAGAGGCTAATAGATAGGACAAAATGTACTGCTGATATGCTTTATTAGAGATAGGATGCTAGGGTTTTGCTAACAAGCTCATCCGTTGGGACTCAGCCGACTTTGCTGCCAATCATCCTCCACACAAAGGCGCACTAGTTAACAAGGAGAAATGAATTACAGACACTTATTCTGCCGGTGGGATCACAAATACACCAATCTGTGAAAGAGGCACAAACTCCAGAGACAAACTACATATTTGTCAATAACCTCCTAGAAAGAACCCTGGTAATTCTTTGAAGACCTTTGATTTAGCTTCCCTCTAAAATGCATGTATAGGAAATGTTTTAGTTACCATGACATTCTTTTTTTGTTATTTGTACAAATTTTCATCACATTAAAAACAGAAAACTGAGGAGGTCTGCAAATGTTTTAGTAGGTATCTATACACTACTTTTCATATCCCACCATGGGGAGCTGCTGCTTTGATTATTTCATTAAGAACAACAGAAAATTAAATCTTTAAACTTTAGGTTTGAGCCGAAATCTACCAATGCCACAGGAAATAATCTATTACTCTGAATTTATTGTGTATACCAATTAAGAGAAGAGACTTAGGAACAAAATGAAAACCAACTCCCTCTATTTAAATAATTAGATGACTTTAAAAATCATAAATATGGGTATATATACATTACTATATATATCTACACACACATAAAATCTTTGCATATGTATATATAAATTTATAATACATAAACATGAACCTAAATCAATGTCTCTACATAATAAATATAGTGAAAGATTTTATACATTCTATTCTAAAACTAAGCCAGCCGGGCTTGGTGGCTCAGCCTGTAACCCCGCGCCTTTGGGAGGCTGAGGTGAGTGGATTGCCTGAGGCCGCGGGTTCAAGACCTGCCTGGGCAACTTGGCGAGCCCTCATCTCTACAATAAATCAAAAATTAGCCGGGCGTGGTAGTGCGCGCCTGTAGTTCCAGCTGATTGGAAGGCCGAGGCAGAAGGATCACCGGAGCCCAGCAGGTCGAGGCACTCCAGTCTGGGAGACAGTGAGACTCCAACTCAAAAATAAAATAAAATTAAATAAATAAAACTAAGCCAAATCTCTGGCCGTGGCATTGATCAACATTTTTGTTCTTTCTATTGTTTAGACGTTCTCTTGCAAATATATCACAGAGAAGAGCCCATTCTTGATAGCAAAAAACAATAATCTTCCAAGCTTACCTACTGACCACATGAGATTAATCAAATCTGAATATGTCATTTTCAGGTTAATTACAAAACAGCTCTCCAAAATAGTTCCTAGAGACAGTATACTGCAACTCATCTGATTGTAGGCTGCATCAATTCACTTAATTTATTCTTCTACCCTCTTGGAGGTTAGCAACTTAAAGCTCAACGATGGAAGGGATGAAAGGATGAAAAACTTCTGTCCTTTCCTCAGATAGAAGTTCAAAGCATGTATTAATCTGCTAGGCTCAGCTTCAACCTCAAGGAGAACAGTCCATATCTCCTTCTCTCCTGCCATTACTCTTTCATGAGGCTCTAGCCACCTTCTCTCAATTGGTAAAGGAACCACAAGGAGCAGCACGATGCTCCCATAAGGAAGCATTTATTCCTGAATAACTCTCCCACGTGGATTCTCTGCCTCCTCTATTTGCCTGTATTCTTTTTAACTCCTGTGTATCTGAGATCCTAAAAAATTTCCCATCTTTGTTGACCTACTAATAACTCCAGGGAAAGATGGCCATGAAGCAGAGATGTAGGGTGGCTATTTGCTCCAGATGTGCATTTTTATACAACCCTTTCTTGTTTTAGCCCTCAACAGCAGAAAAGGATGGGTAAAAATAATTCATTTCAAGAAGCAGGTCTTACTTAATATAATCCCTAAACATTTTTTCAACTTCTAAGTATTTTAGAAAGATAATTTTCGGTACAGCACACTCCAAATCATCTCCATCAGTTTAAGATAATGTTTTCAAAATGGAAGGAAGAAAAAACAAAAATTACATAAAAATACGCTGTTGATTTTTTTCCATCTCTTCACTTGCCCAAGAAAACATCACATACAAGAAAATACTTGCACATAATTTCTTAACACCAATAATACCTGTGAATTAAATATATTTTTTAAAGTATGTATTGAACACAGATCTGGTTGAAAGAGCTTACAATCTAAGGGAACCATGGAATCCTTTTTTTTTTCTGTCTTTCTCTTTAAAATTTTCCATGTTTCTATTTTAGAAAAACCTTTGAAATAAACAATATACATAATAGAGGCAAGAATCATTTTATCCTCACTTAGCAGGAGCTTTATCTTCACTATTCAGGGGCTCCATAAGGTTAAAATCTTTCAGAAAGCCTGAGCCCCCTCAGGCTGAAGCAAGGGTATTTATATAGACATTAAGTATTTATGCAGCAATTTATATTTTCAAAGCCTTTTGTAACCATTCATTAGTTCATCTAAATAACTTCCTTCTAAAGTATGCAAGTGTTTCATTTCCCAGGCACAGAGAGTCAGGTTCAGGGAGGTGACTGACACACCACATTTAGGTCAGACATAACGTATGATTGTGCCTCAGAACAGGTTTCCTAAGCGTTTTGTGGAACCTTATTTTCTTCAAGTCTTTAAAAATACCCCTACTGAAATGCTTTAGCTATGATTTTGTTGTGGTTTATCTGCAGGCGGAGGAGCTGAATAGGGGATTCCAGCTCTTGAAGCCCTAGATTGACGTACTCTTGGGATATTTATGCCCACAGAAAAGCTCAGGAGCAGCGTGGAAACCAGAAGACAAAACTAGTATATCTACCTAAGGGATCAAGTCTTGCTAACATGAAATGTTATGAAGGGACATTTGGGGAAACTATATCTTTAAATTGGTTTTCTTGAAAATGTACTCCCATGGTCATGTCAAGGCGGATTGGAGTACAAGCCCCATTGTGCATGACTGTGGTCAACTAGAAAGACTCTGACATCCCCACTGGTTTCCTGATAATATGGAATTTCTTACTACTAATTCTACCTCTACTGCCTCTCTTAACTACTGTGGCAGCTTGATTCCAAAAATGACCTCCATTAATTCATTTTCTCCTCTCCACTCATGTGTACACGTGTGATCTCTAGCATTCGGGTTGCCTGTGGTTACTCTGACCACTAGATATGGAGAAAGTGATGCATGCCAATTCCAGGCCTAGCCTTTAAAAGGACTGGCAACTTCGTCACTCTTCTCTCTCGGATTGCTCACGCGTGGGGGACTCCTTGGAGCACTGAGCTGCCATAGATAAGTCCAGACTCCTCTGCTGAAGAGAGATCACATGGGAAACACAGAAAATCTGCATGAAAAAGACTCGCAAACATGGGAGTGAAGACGCTACTTTGGATGTTCATCTCTGTTTAAGCCTTTATATGACTCCATCCCTGGTTACGATCTGATGGCAATTACATGAGACACCTCAAAGTTAGACCCCAGCTGAGTTCAGTCAACCCTCAGAACTATGAAGATAATAACACACTGTTATTTTAAATCACTGTTTTAGAGTAGTTGGAAATAATCAGAATAACCACTGTCAATGTTGTCTGCATTGCCGTATTTCTTCACATAGCTATGAGAGAAAGCTACAGGCTGGGATATACAAAGCTAGGCTAGAAGGATGGGACTACTGCGAACTGGCAGCATGGCATAGAGGACTAAAGTCAGTCTTGTGAAACCTTGGACATGTATGTGATTTAACCTCAGTTTTCTCATCTATAAAATGAGATTAATGATGCAACCTCAAAGGACTGAGGACTTAATGCGCTAACAGATAATAAGCACCTAACACAGTGCTAAGGCAAACAGGTCCTCAATGTTTGTATTATCATTGTTGTTAATATTGCTTCAGCATGCCAGACTCCCTTTGGAATATCTGCCTAGTCCAGAAGCCACTGTCCTTTCTCGTAACTGACTTCAGATTCATTAAAGTGGACATCCAGAAGACATTTATGTATGATCACACCCTTCCTACATATAGCTAATTGGACTAGAAGGAAACAATTAACCTGAACTAGACCGATCAGATTCCTGATCTTTTCAAATGAGACTGAGAAAAAGCAGTTCATTTCTGTGGGTAGCTGCAATAAAAGTGGATAAGAAGGGAGCTAAAAAAAAAAAAACAACAACAACCCTCAAAATCTACTTTGTAAACTAAGAGCAGAAAAAAATGTTGGGAGGGCACAAGAGGGAGAAGAAAGGAGAAGGAGAAGAAAGGAGTATTTTTTAGAACCCTGGAGGTTTTCTGTTTCTTGACTCTTTCTGAGACCCAATTATAATTCTTCTCCAGGGTGTTATAAGATGGGCCTACATCCTTATAACATCATCCCCTTTTCTCTTGAGCTAACTTAAGTTGGTTTCTGTTTTGCATCCAAAGAGTTCAAACAAAAAGAGAGGGATTGAAGGAGGAAGCTTTATATGAGATGCTGTCAGTAACCTCCCTATGACAAAAAGCAGTCAGGATCCAGCCTGGATCCATGAAGTAGTACTTAAGCCTTTCCTATCTCTGTTTCTCTGTTACTGAGTTTCTGTTTATTATTACCATAATGGGCCAATGTCCTTTTTTTTTTCTTTTTGGTAACAGCCTTATTGAGATTTAATTTACAAACCATACAATTCTTCCATTTCAAGTATACAATTCAACTGTTTTTAGTATATTTTCAGAGTTATGTGTTTATCACCACAATTGATTTTAGAATATTGGTTCACTCCTAAAAAAAAAGCCATGTACCCATTAACAGTCACTTTCTATTTTCTTCCCCCTGCCCCCACCAAGTCTTCTACCTCTAGACAATCACTAATTTACTTTCTACTTTCTGACTCTATAGATTTCCCTGTTCTTGGCATTTCATATCAATGGAATTATACAACCTGTGTTATTCTGTGACTGGTTTCATTTCGTTCTTTAAACATTTAATGTTTTCAAGGTTCGTCTATGTTGTAACACGTATCAGTACTTCATTTTTATTTATGAATAATATCTCAGTCTATAAATATATCATCTTGTACCGATCCATTCATCAGTTGATGAGCATTTGTGTTATTTCCCTTTTTAGTTATTATGAATAATGCTGCTGTAAACATTCACATAAAAATTTTCGTATGGACATATGTTTTCATTTCTCTTGGGTATATATCTAGGAACAGAATTCCTGTATCATATGGTAACTCTATGTTTAATAATCAGACAGCTTTCCAAAATGAAAGGAACATTTTATAGTCTTATCAGCAATGTATGAGTGTTCTGATTTCTCCACATTCTCTCCAGCACTTGTTATTGTCTATCTTTTTTATCACAGTCATCTAGACCATGTATAATGGTATCTCATTGTGGGGTTTACTTGTATTTCCTAGTGGCTAATTATGTTATGAGAATCTCTTTATGTGCTTATTGGCCTTTTGTATATTTTCTTTAGAGAAATATCTGTTGAGATCCTTTGCTTATTTTTAAATTGTGTTGTTTGTCTTTATGTTGTTGAGTTGTAAGAATTCCTTATATGTTCTAGATACAAATCTCTTAGATATTCCATTTACAAATATTATCTCCTAATCAGTCAGTGGATTGTCTCTTCACTTTCTCAGTGGTGTCTTTTGAAGCAAAAAGTTTTTAACTTTGATGAAGTCTACTTTATCTATTTTTTCTTTAGTTACTTGTGCTTTTAGTGTCATGACTAAGAAACCACTCCCCAAAACAAGGTTATAAAATTTGACCCCTACATTTTTGTCTAAGAATTGTATAGTTTTAATTCTTATATTTTAATCTTTAATTCATTTTGAGTTAACATTTTTAGTGGTGTAAGATAGAGATTCAGCTTCATTTTTTTACATGTGGATATTCAGTTATCTTAATAAAACTTATTGAAAAATCTTTATTCTTTCACCTGTTTTGGCACCCTTGTGAAAAACCAAATGGGCTATACAAATGAATGTTTATTTCTGAATTTTCAATTCTATTGCATTGATTTATATGTCCTTTTCTATGCCAGGACCACACTATCTTAATTACTATAGTTTTGTAGTAAATTTTGAAATTGAAAGGTAGAAACTCCAACTTTGATCATATTTTTCAAAAGTGTTTGGGTATTCTGGGTCTTTTGAATTTCCATGCGAATTTTAGGAGCAGCTTATAAATTTCTGCCAAAAGTCAACTGGGATTTTAAAATAGATTATGTAGAAACTGTAATCAATTTGGAGAGTATCACTATCTTAACAATATTAAGTTTCTTATCTATGGACATGGATATCTTTTTATTTATGTGAGGCTTTTAAATGTCTATCAACCATTTTTAATGGTTTTCAGAGTGTAGTTTTGCATTTTTTTGTTGTTGAATTCTTTTCTAAATGTTTATTCTTTTTTGGTCCTATTGTGAATAGAATTTATGCCTGATTGTCCTGGCAAGAATCTCTAGTACAATGCTAGATAGTAGTGATGAGAGCAGACATCTTTGTCTTGTTCCTGATCTTGGGGGAAAGTGTTCAGTCTTTCTCCCTTAAGTATGATGTTAGCTACTGGTTTCCAATGTCTTATTGGCCACTAAACGTTATGGCAACAACACACATAAAATATTTGAGATCTCAGTATCAAATCTTTATATTTATAAGTGTCTTAGACTGATTGGACTGATATAACAAAGTACCTTACATTGGATAATTTATAAACAATAGAAATTTAAAATGTAGTACATATACATGATGGAATATTATGTAACCATAAAGAAGGACAAGCATATGGACTTCACCTTCACAGCAAGTTGAATGGAGTTAGAGTCTATAATACTCAGTGATCTATCACAGAAACAAAGAACAGAGTTCCATATGTTATCACTCATAAGTGGACCCTAAAATTTACCATAATACTATAAGAAAGGGATTGGCAGTAGCAAGACACTTACTGCCTGGGTGGGGGTGGGAGTACAACATCAATAATGCTACCTGATCTCAAACCAGGAAAAGTGAGGACCAAAGGGAGGCATAAATTTTACCTGTATGGTGTCCGCTTGTATACCTAATTCTGATTTGTACCTCACATCTTTAAAACAAAATATATTTTTAAAAAATTAAAAAGATCAAAGGCAAAAAACAACAACAACAACAACAACAATAGAAATTTATTGCTCACAGTCCTGGATGTTGGAAAGTCCAAAATCAAGGTGCCAGCATATTCAGTGTCTGATGCAGGCTCTTTCCTCATAGGTGGTACCTTCTATGTGTTCTCATATGGTATAAGGAACATGTATCTCTCTGGAGCCTCTTTAATAAGGGCATTCATTCCATTCACAAGGGCAGAGTCCTCATGACCTAATCACCTCCCAAAGCTCGCAAAGGTAATACCAATCATCCTTGTGATTAGGTTACAACATATGAATTTTGAGGGGACACATTCAGACCATAGCAACAACTATGAGTAAATTTTTCTCACTTTTTATAAATATTTGAAAAAAAGATCTCTTAGCATCTATAGTCCACCATACTTATACAGATATAATAGCAGCACTTTACCCCGGGTTATAAAAAGGAGTCTCACAATATAGTCCCGGCTGTCCCCTTAATTCTTGGATCCATTCTGAAGTTCACTCTTCTACAAATTGAAGATATCAGCCCTCGCTCCTTCAACCTTTTTGAGAGAACCACATGAGTAAATATAAAAAGTGCTTTGGAAAATACAACACTTTGGGCAAATATAAGAAATTATTATATATCCCTCATAGACTGTCTAAAACTTTTCTCATATATTGATAATAGTATTGAAGTAATCAACTCCTTTCCACACGTCATATGTATACGTGATGATTCTGTATTATTAATGTAGAAATATTTTTTTAAATTTCCAATCTAAACAAAAGAAAATTTTCTCTGAAACTAAGGCTGTTTGCTTTTAATTCAAAACTAGAATTCAGACTCAACCTCTAAACGTTTTTGTGTGTTTTTTTTTTTTTGGTTTTTTTGGTTTTGGGGGGTTTTTTGTTTTTTGTTTTGTTTTGTTTTGAGTTGGAGTCTCACTCTGTCGTCCAGACCGGAGTGCAGGGGCCGCTCCCGGCCACCGCAGCCTCGACCTGCTGGGCTCCGGCGATCCTTCCGCCTCAGCCTTCCGAGTAGCTGGAACTACAGGTTCGCGCTACCACGCCCGGCTGATTTTTTTGATTTATTGTAGAGATGAGGTCTCGCCAAGTTGCCCCGGCGGGTCTCGAACCCGCGGGCTCAGGCAATCCACTCACCTCAGCCTCCCAAGGCGCGGGATTACAGGCTGAGCCACCGAGCCCCGCGGTTTTTGTTTTTTTTTCTAGTTGGATTTTACCCCATCGCCCAGGCTGGAGTGCAGAGGCACGCTTACGGACACCCCAGCATTGACCTGCTGGACTCCGGCCATCTGTCCGCCTCAGCCTTCCAAGTAGCTGGAACTACAGGTGTGTGCTACCACGCCTGGCTAACTTTTCATTTATTGTAGAGATGAGGTCTCGTCAAGTTGCCCGGGCTGGTCGCGAACCCGCGGTCTCAGGCAATCCACTCACCTCGGCCTCCCAATGCACTGGAATTACATGCTGAGCCACCGAGCCCAGCCTGTTTTTTTAAATGAAGTTTTTAACCTAAATCAGAAAAAAAACTTGCAATGATTCACAAATTAACTTTTCCTTAAACATTTTATGTGTGATTTCTAGAAACATGTCAGTTGAAATCTTTGCCCTTCAGTTTCACCATGTGAAAATTGAGGGGATTAAAAAGCATAACTATAACATTATTTCCAATGACAAAATTCTTAATTTTCAGATTCTATGAAAAAATCTAAGTAAGGTTTTTAAGCTGATGTAAAAGATTTCTAAAGACTAATTCAAGAAGCTGTCTGGTTTATTTTAATTTCTATTTCAAATATTTTTGAATAATCTGTTAAATGGGGTTTTTAAGAACTTTTTCAGAAATCAGCACAACTTATTTCCTTTGACACTAAATAGTTACTTGGTTTCCAACATTCAATTATGTCACAAGAAAAACTTTTCCAAAATAATTCCTAAAGGAATTATTTAAACAAATGTTATATTAATAGAAAATATTATTCTCAATATTAATTCCTAGATGCCTTTGAGGAGTACTTATTTGCATTTATAATACTATTGTCTTATAGCACATATTGCTATCTTATAGCATAATGATTTACACAGCAATGATCAGTCAATAAATGTGGATATATCTTGCATATTTGCATAATTTAAGAAATGCCAATATCACCTTCTCTGAGAAGCTTTCCTTTGTTTTCAGCCCAGAACTGATTCCTCTGATATGTGTTCACACAGCTGCATACTTTTCCTTCATAGTATTAAGCACCTAATGTCATATTTCTTTGTTAATAATTATTAATTTCTGCTTATCCACTAGACTAGAGAACCACTGCCTCCCTAGTGTTTAGCATAAATGAATCAACGAAGTAATGCATCATTATTGAAGTATATTTCTACTACATTTCTTTTTTTTTTTTTCCGGCAATAATGAAAATCAATAAGCTCCTCAATAACACAGGCTAACTCTTATTTCACTTTGGGCCCATCACAGTGCCTCACACTTAAAAGTCAGAAACGCGGTTTTAGCTGAAAAGTCTGTATCAGAGACTACTGGAACAAGTTCATCTCAAACTGGACAGAATCAACCAGGAAGTCATTAGCCACTGCCACCAAAGGTTCATCTGGCCTCCAGATTCAGTAAGAGATTTCACTTCTACTAATGTCCAACTTCCTTGCTTTTTCTTGGTTTCTAAGATACAGCCCAGGCTGGTTTGATATTTTTTGGTAATATCTATCTTCAAACTCTGGTTCCTCTCACCTCTCTACTTTTGACCTTACCTGTTTACCAGTTAGCCACCTTTCCATGGGAGAAGGCTTTCCCAAGCTCCTGGGCTTTAACTCTCTGCTACCTCCATTAGGCAGTAATTGTCGCCAGAGTAATCTCTAGATTTTGCCTGCTCAAGTTTAAATAGCCATTCTGATTTGGCTAAAGTGCTTTCAACTTGTTTATGTATAAAAATCATATTTAACCTAAATTCTACATTTTAATTTTAAAATCAGTTTAAGCAGAATAATAAGGTTTAGATGGAGACCCACTGTGACTTGGTGCCCACTGAATAGGTAGATATACAAGGCTAGCATTGAATTTATTCATTTCTGTCTGAGACTGTTCTTGCAATGCAAGTAATGGCATGTATTCAATAGTCAGTTAGGACAGCTTATGTCCATTGACATATTTGTTTGTCATCCTAACAAGAATCATTAAAATTAAAATGCACGCTCTAATTTTGAACACAATTTATTTGTCTGAAAAAAAGTTCCTTATTAAAATAGCAGAACCCATATTATTGAAGCACAAATTATATATGGTGTACATTATCATTTTAAAACAAATCAAGGAATAACAAAAAAATTAACTCCCAGACAAATGATTTGGTTGGAGGAGAAAAAGTGTGGAGTCATTTTTTATTTTGGGCCTTTCTGTTCACTATGAAATTTCTAAACATGCACATCTACATGTTTTATTCTTAAATAATAGCAGAGACTATCTAGGTAGAGAGACTGTGGAGCATATTTTTAATGTCTTCTTCATATCTTTGTATTTAAGAAGCTTAAATTCCTATTAATAATAAATAAGGCATAGATTTTTTAAAATTAAGAAAATGACATTTAAAGGAATGTTGAAGTAATAAAAAACTACCTACCATAAATTCAGTACATCCTGACCAATTTAATTTAGTCATTACTGCCTACAGATTAAACGTTGCAACTCTAGCTTACAAAGTCTCTCACTGAAATCCTGTAAAGTAGTCCTAAGACTCAGTTAGCACAGAGGTCATACTGAGAGGGACCTATCTCACCCTCTGGCTCTTCTTGCTTCAGGAAACCAGTTATTCACTCAACAGTAAGCGACTAGGTACTTGTCATGTGCTATTCACCTAAACACCTTCCACTAGGTCTCACCTCCCAACTCCACCACACTGGGGATTAAATTTCAACATGGGATTTGATGGGGACAAATAAACCAAATTCAAACTATAACAGTCACTCTGTATAAACTGTTCTACTTTTTAATTTTTATTTTTATTTTTATTTTTTATTTATTTATTTTTTTGAGTTGGAGTCTCACTCTGTCACCCCGACTGGAGTGCAGTGGCTGCTCCCGGCCACCGCAGCCTCGACCTGCTGGGCTCCGGCGATCCTTCCGCCTCAGCCTCCCAAGTAGCTGGAACTACAGGCGCGCGCTACCACGCCCGGCTAATTTTTTGATTTATTGTAGAGATGAGGTCCCGCCAAGTTGCCCAGGCAGGTCTCGGACCCGCGGGCTCAGGCAATCCACTCACCTCAGCCTCCCAAAGTGCTGGGATTATAAGCTGAGCCACCGAGCCCGGCCATATTTTTTTAAACCTCTTATTCTATCAAGCTACCTTGTTTAAAAAAAAATGGACATTCTTTTATGGCTTCCTCAGAAAAGGTAGAGTTTATTTAAGATCCTTTTATACATGTAAATAGCTGAATAGAATAGCAGCGTTGAACCACCAGAAGTTCTTCAAGTATTTTTCCATCAAACCTTGCATTTATTTATTGTAGCTTTTGGTGCACAGGACTGGTATTTTTCTATTTGTTGAGGGGATTGCTTGATATCTCATTATGTCTATAAACTTGTTTGTTTTAAAATGAACATATGATAAGGTGTGAAAGATCGAATATGAGCTTCTCAAATAATATCTAACATTACATTCAGTTGCAGAAATAGTTTGAACGTGTGGTTAGGAGAATAAATGAAAAATTTTAATAGCATCTCAATTTTGCAAAATACTTCTCATCCTATGAAATACTTGCATCCACATTATTTCAATTTGATTATTACAACAACCGTGTAGAGTAGATAGAGTAGGATTTATATTCCAATATTACCTGTGTGTGTACATATATATGTGTGTGTTTGTATAGTGGTTGCCCAGATTTATACAGCTAACGAAGTAGCAAAGCCAACTGAAATGCTTTAAGCCAAGTGTGTTTCCACATACTGTCTATCTTTTTAATGGCCATGATAGATTTTAGGAACCATTCAATCCAAGTACCACATGACAGATGAGGAAACTGAGTCCCAGAGAGGTGCTGTGACTAATCTAAGGTTATTGACCAGTCAGCAGGAAAGTTCTAGAAACCAAAGCCTCCTATCTTCAGAGCACTTTCTTTTTTCTCTATACCATATCATCTCAAGCTGAGGATAACCTATTATTAGAGAAGGTGAAGAATGATGCTAATTTGGTTATTCATTGCCTTAAGTTTCCACCCCAGGGACAAGTGTTGGGGTATGACCACATGTTTCACACCAGTCTTACAGTGTCTTGTGGGTCTTCTACTAATGATGCTAAATATGCAGGTGTGTAAGGAAAGAAAGAGTTATCACTGCTACCAGCTTTGTCCCAAGCTCCACTCCCATAAAATCCTTGGCCCAACAGCTCCTCCACAGCCCTACATTAATGCACAGGGGGCCACAGTTTGAAGAAATGTGGCCAGAAGAAGAGGTATGTCAAGGCTGGGAGGAGGTCCAAAAGAAAAAAGCAATCGTCTTGATTGTGCTCACAGAGATCTCCCGTCCCCACACAAAGCTGAACGCCCACATGAGCCCTGCTTCTTAGCAAATGCGCCTGGGCTCACCACCCCCACCACAACTCCTCTGCTCCCCAGTTAAATTTACACTCTTGTCCAGCAATGCGGGAGTGAGACTGTAGCCTATCCTGTCTGACCAGATGGGTTGAGAGTCTCTGTCAACACCAATACTATTTTGTACCACTGACTAAAATACTTTCAACATTATTCTTGGGATTTTTTTATTATAGAAGTAAAATTCTGGAAATTTAATAAAGTGTTTCTTCAAAGTTATTGGCCTTTAAAAAAAAAAAAGAGTACTAACCACTTTTCTGTGCAGCAGTTGAGAAAACGGGCATTGGACTTAGACAACCCTGGAAGTGAGCTTTAAATCTTCCACTTAACAGATAACGGGACCTTAGATAAGTTACTGGAGTTTGCCAAACCTCATCATCTTCAAAATAACACATACTTTTCAGGATTCGTGAGAAGATGAAAAGACTATATGTGTAAAGCTAATAGCATAGTGCCAGGCATTAGATGAACGATGAGCAAATAATAACTACTGAGGTTTTTTTCTCTATAAAAAAGTGCCAGGGTTCACAAAGATGTGACAAACTTGGGTTTTTCAAATATAATGGCTGAGCCTAAGTATGCACATTGCGAGGTTAACTGACATCTATTTATTTTTTATTTGGCAAACACTGATTGAAAGCCTGCCATGTACTAACCTATTTATATTTGCTACAATAATGATTAAAACCCTTTCCACTGTCAAGGGGTTCAGAAACTAATGAAGATTTAATTCAATTTTATACATTATTGACAAATTCCTTTTGCATTACCTCTACGCCTTATAAATGTCTGCCTCCTCCCCTCCCCTGTTGCAAAACTGGGAATGGCAAAGACTGGTGTTTTACTTGTTTAACATCACAGTACCTCCTTAACACACTCTCTGGCACTTAGTCAGAAATCAATAAATATGTGTCAAATTTGACTTGAATGAAACAGAATCATTGTTTCTAAGAAGCACCGATATTTATAATTTTAAATTTTAGATGATATTTTGAATTCATGTAATTCTTTTTTATTCACAATCTTCTTGTGTTTTCTCATTTATTCAAACAATGTATTTTTAGGAAAGATAGAAGTTAGTATTATTCTTCATATGTAAACATATTCCTACATAAAATTAACTAATAATGTTAAATTAGTAACAAAACTGATATTTTTAGGTTCATAATGTAGAATAAGATAAAACTCCATTATAAGGTATTGGAGTGTTCAGATATTCCATCAACCAAATAACATTTTGATCTGGGCATGACATCTGTCACCTGTTGATGACCTAATTTGATTCTACTGACCTAGCTAGCCAAGAGGAGTCCTTTACCCACTCAGAATTGCCTGGATATTGCACTGCCATCTAGGGATGCCATTGTAAAGAATGACTTCCCCAGACAGGTGAAGTATTCACCAAAGAAGTATTCCTGGCCATAAACAACCCCTCAATTCTATAAGGGTCACAATCTTTTAAGGTCTCTTCCTCTCTTCTTCCTGCTCCAATACCAGAGATAGGTGCAGTTTCTGCCAAAAATTCTGTGGCTGAGAGACTATGATAATATTCCATTGAAATGCTGTAGATCCATAACATGACTCCTAGAAAGGGAACTCATCCCCTATAATGAATGTTGCCTGGTTTACTGTAGCCCGAGTTTATTGCATACATACTCCACTATATAAAAGTAACGAAAAAGAATGAGAAACTAAAATCCATTGATAAAAAAGTATAATTCCACAAAGTACCTAGATCTTCTAGCAATTGATTTCAAGTAGTTGCTGCCTGATTGCGTCTCACCTTATTTGTATGCAGAAATCTCAACCTCGACTGTGTTAGTGGCAATCTTATTAGCATGACGGTGTCCTCCATTAGTGACAGTCATCTCTGCTCATTGTGCATCTAAGGTCCTTCATAGAGAATGGGACAGAGAAAATGATGTCGCTGAATCTGGCAATAACCCAAATATTTGCCACTTTCACTGTAGATGGTGTGACAAACAGATATATACACATTCTGGTCACCTGGGAAAATGGTACCAGAAAGAAAATCCACGGCTGAATTTCATTTTTCCTAATAAGAGAAATACAAGGAAGACATGGAGAGATGGGATGAAGATCTAATTGGGTCAAATCCCACAAAATGAAAGTTTACCCTTTGGGAAATTAGGTTCTTTCCTGAGAAACTCTGATTTCTGGTTCTCTGTTGTCTTCTACCTTGCCCCAGCCTGAGGGCTTGAATTGAACCTGAAGACTTGGGCCCCCGCATCAAGCTGGTAATGGATTCATTGGAGTTCATTATATTAATGGTGACATCTGAAATAGAAAAATGAATTTATAAACCTTTATAAACATCTATTCTTTATTATATTCATACAAGTGCAAACACTGTTGCACTGGGTCCTTCTTTTTTTTAAAAAAAAAAGTGTTTCAAGGGAATAGAAGATGGGAACTAGAGTGTAGGTAAGCATTATAAAGTAAAGGAATGAAATACCTTGAAGCAAAAAAAAAAAAAAAGTCAAATGCTTAATCTATGTGAGAGCTGGAAGGGCTTCCAGAATGCTTTATTCGAATTGCATTAGAAAATCCCTATTGTTATTGTATTCATAATTTTGAACTTCTAAATAACTCTAATGTGGAATTAAAAATCAAAACATGTGTTATTTAATATAAAGTATTGTTAAACAGACCATAACGTTAACACAAATAATTCTGATTTTTTTAAAACTGCTGTGAGTTAGGCTGGGCTCGGTGGCTCAGCCTGTAATCCCGCGCCTTGGGAGGCTGAGGTGAGTGAATTGCCTGAGCTCGCAGGTTCGAGACCCGCCTGGGCAACTTGGTGAGACCTCATCTCTACAATAAATCAAAAAATTAGCCGGGTGTGGTAGCGCACGCCTGTAGTTCCAGCTACTTGGAAGGCTGAGGCGGAAGGATCGCCAGAGCCCAGCAGGTCAAGGCTG
>CAUYQG010063231.1:0-12876 GCA_963574415.1 Tarsius wallacei
GGAGTCTCACTCTGTCGCCTCGACTGGAGTGCAGGGGCCGCTCCCGGCCACCGCAGCCTCGACCTGCTGGGCTCCGGCGATCCTTCCGCCTCAGCCTTCCGAGTAGCCGGAACCACAGGCGCGCGCTACCACGCCCGGCTAATTTTTTGATTTATTGTAGAGATGAGGTCTCGCCTGCCCAGGCGGGTCTCGAACCCTTGGGCTCAGGCAATCCACTCACCTCAGTCTCCCACAGCACGGGATTACAGGCTGAGCCACCGAGCCCGGCTAGGGGGGATTCGTTTTGACATTAACTCAACACTAGCTCCCACTTTGTTCCCTTTGATGATACCTTGTCTTGTGAAGCTGTCGCTGTGATACAAAGCATGAAATCAACGTGAAACAAGACACGAGAATGGCATTATCCAACCCGATTCCAAGGTGTGAGAAGTTGGGCAGGGCCAACCTCCAGCAAGTAATTGTGCTTCCTTAAAAAGGAGACCCAAAGTTTTTTTCTTTCTTTCAATGTATGTTAGTTTTTCAAAGGGCCGCTAAGTTGTTAGGACACACGTAAGTTGCTTAGAGCTACCTGCTTAATAAGGGGAGCTGTGAGGTATTGGTCTGGCCTTGAGATGGTGAAGAAAATGACTATGACACCATGGTCACTGTGAATCGACAATTTTGGATCCCATACCCTGTGCCTCTGAGCTGCCCCACAGTCCCACCAGGGCTCATCTTGGAGGGTGACCTTTACGAGGTGGGTGGAGTGTGATTCCAGAAGGAAAAGAGACCAAGGGTTCACAGCTGTCCCCACCCCCACGACCCCGGGGAATTGACCTGAAGGGCATAGGTCAAACCTATAGGGCATAGGTCAAACCTACTTCCTTGCAGCTTCTTTGGGAAGGAAAGGCTCAGAATCACATCACGCTGAGTGCAGGTCCTTCAGGTGGGTGGAAAAGGCGGTCTTTGGACTTGATCAGTTGAGGGATGAGGGGTCTCTTTTTGATAAGATAGTCTCCATTCGTGGGGAAGGGGGAGGAATGTCCTCTTAAAGAGATTGTGGGAGTCAGTAGTGAGGATGTCCCTTGTGGTGTGTGTGTGTGTGTGTGCGTGTGTGTACAATGGACACATATGCAAGAAGGCAGCTCAACCATCTGGGGAACCATTGGCTCCACGGGTCAATGGACAGCATGTCCTCCTTAGAGAACTATGGAAATGGTCCCCAACATCGAGCAGGGTCACCACCAGTGAGCGTGCCTGGGCTTCCCTTTATTAAATAGCAGAGGTCACTCTCACCGTGAGACTTTGAGGACACACGTGGGGATCTGGCTCATGAGAGGCGGCCACATTGGTGTCTGAACTCCAGTGCGGGCACAGAGGCGTCAATCATGGGAGCCTTGATAATGAGGTCATCCCGGGGCTGTCACTGCGAATGCCATTTAGGGTGACACTCAACAAACAGCAGGTTGGAAGGGATGGTGGTGACTTTGAGAAATGAGAGTCAATCTCCACAAAAGCAACAACAGCAAGAAAGGACGAGACTTTGTCAGCACAGGGCCTGGGGGGCAAGACTGATTTCACCTCTCTCCCCCTTCCTGGCTGGCTACTCCTCCCTCTGGAAGAGTCGGCAGCAGAACCTGCTGCTCTCATGACCCAGGACTTCCCAGGGCCTCTCCTCATACACTCTGCCTTTCCTCGCCAGCCCCTACGTCTGGGTTAATCCCCCAGGATCCTCCTTGGGGATGGCTGGGTGTATCACCCCTGTAGCCGGGGGTGTGTCCTGCCACTCTGAAGCACACACAGGTGAGGCTGGGAAGGAGACCTGTTATTTATTGCTTTCCGCAGGGGCCCCACTCTCCTTAGAGAGCAGAGGAGGCCTTAGAGAGCAGCAATGGCCAATTGCTGACCCATTTCAATGACAAAAGAAGTCACAAAACTGTCAGGGAAGAAAAAAATACATTAAGAAGTGGGAGGAAAAGAAGGTAGAGGAAAGCTATGCTTGGGTCTCACTACTCTGTCCAGTGCACTATGAGGGCCTGTGGTCCCCAGGGGAAGCCTGGCCTATTGCCTATCTGCACGGCTAGCCACCTGCTGAGGATGGCTGGGATTATTCAAGCCTCTCTGCTCATGGAAGAAGCCATGCTTGTACATGGTGGCTGCTTCTTAGACCACACAGGTGAAGGGGAGATGCTCACTGGTAAGCAGAGGCATAACAGGACAGTGGGAACAGGCCATGTTTATTTCACCTTTGCCGAATGACTCCCCGGGGAAACGGAGTAACAGATGGTCAAGAGAGAAAACGGGCCCAAGTCATGAGAGCATGGTATATACCTGGCACGGTCTACATGAACACTCCTATTTTGAACCCAACCAGATGTGTATTTTTGTCCTTGTTCTAGATTACAGAAGATTTCGTGGCAGAGTCGACCGTGGCAGAAAGCCATGGAACATGTGTGTCTGCAGACAGCTCCTCGTGTTATCGGGGCGGAGGGGGGACCTGGAGAGATCAGCGCAGACGGATGCACGTGCCGCCATCTGCCAACAGCAGAATCGGGGCCTGATCCATTCTACCATGAACGGCTATGGAGCTCTCTTTATAACAACAGAGACAAAAACATTAAGGCTCCCTGCTCAGGCTACAGCAGCCCACCGCTGTGCTGGGTAAGACCATTCATCCAGGCAGGTCTGCGCTGGTTTATTACAGGAGACGTAATTGCTTTTGTTACACAATCACAGGAATCAGGAAACGACAGTCTTTATGCTCCTCGTGTTCAATGCCCTACTTACCAATTTCATCCCTGATGTTTGCAAGTTCGATTGACAGCTCTTTTTCCTTCACAAGGGCACTTTCATTCTGAAAAAAACAAAACGGATACCGAGAGTCCCCTAGTTTTATGCTAGACAAGCACTTTCACATGTTTAATTAATGAATCACATTAAGCAAATATTTATAAGTCCAGCCTTTAAGGAGATAATTTTCTCATTATCTAAGCATATAAAAATTTACAAAGCCAAGTCTGGCTCACTCATTTGTATCACATTCAAATGGCAGAGCTTGCAATATAATATGAATAATACCCGTGGTTGCACTTTCGTCTAGATTACACTCTTGTATATCATTCTGCAATGATTATTTGCATATTGATGTTCCACACATTAATTTACTGCCATATATTATTATACACTCTTCATTGTCATCACTATCAGGAGATTTTTGACCATAAAAAAATCTGTGCCATAGTTCTCTGAGGGGCAAATGCTTGTGTAAAACGTTTTCTAAACTTACCCTTTTGTACAAATAGGGTTAGCTACCTAATCGATGATAAAGATCAGACAAGATAACTTAGCATGAAACATTGCACTTCATCATAAAACCAACAGCAGCACTTAAGATTTCCAAGCTTTTTGTTCCACTATCGGCACTAACAGAAGGAAAAAGAGGAAATCTCTTACTTGTAGTATTATTTAGTGCCAAAAACACCACGAATAGTTAAATGACTGCTTAGTTGTTTTCAAATCATAAGACAGGGCAATAGCTGAAGGTATGCTGAATTTGTCTTCTGGGTTATTGAGTCTCCATAAATGGTTTATTCTGATTTTGTTGCAAATCATAACTAGGAAAGATATGCTATCTAAATTCTCTTCAAGTCAGAGACACCAAAAATACAGGCCTTCAAAGAAAGTCTTTGTCATTCTGCAGAATGTACTCCCAAAGCAAGCTGATTTCCAGAAAGGGAATTTTGGCTAAAATGTTGACCAAACGCCTAGCCTGACTATCATCAGGACCTTGTGCATGTTCTTTCCCGATTAACCACTTTTGCTTTTGATTTTGGCCCCCCTGAAGGACTGTGCTGAATATGACTAGACAGTTCTCACAATCTTGTTCCTGAGTCTGCTGCATTTGGATGTGGGTAACAATTGCGCTACTTTGGGTCAATGGGAGGTTCTCAGGTTACTCAAAGGGCATTTGCTAAGCCATGTCTTAATATCCACAATGCCCAAACTAAACTATTTTATTTTAGAGAACTATTTTAGTCACAGGAGCCAACAGTTAGTAGCTAATGGTTCTCCTAAGAAAACGTAGTGAGAGCTTTTCTGCCATCTATCCGTGCTACCATCATGGTGTGCACGAATGTCCTGGCTGGTGCTATCAAGAGCATCAACAATGCCAAAAAGAGAAGCAAACACCAGGTTCTTATCAGACTGTGGTCCAAAGTTATCGTCCATTTTTCTAACTGTGATGATGAGGCATGGTTACATTGGCAAATTTGAAATCACCGATGATCACAGAGTTGGGAAAATTGTTGTGAACCTCACAGGCAGGTTAAACAAGTGTAAGGTGATCAGCCCCAGGTTTAATGTACAACTCAAAGACCTAGAAAAATAGCAGATTAATCTGCTCCCATTCCGCCAGTTTGGTTTCATTGTACTGACAATTTCAGCTGGCATCATGGACCATGAAGAATCAAGATGAAACATACAGGAGAAAAAAATCCATGTATTCTTTTTCTAAGGATGGAATATATGCCTACATATAAAATGCCTCAATGGGGGGAAAAAAGAAAATGTAGCAAAAGATCTATTCTTTGAGGGAAAATAGACCCAGCTAGGGGTTGAATGTTTGCATTCCCCCTAAATTCACATGTTGAAATCCTAACCACCAAGGTGATAGAATTACAACATTAGGAGGTGATTAGGTCATGGGAGTGGAGTCCCCATGAGGTGGATTAGTGCCTTTATAAAAGGAATCCCAGAGACCTGCTTTGCCCCTCCTACTATCTGAGGACATGGTGAGAAGACTGTCTATGAGAAAGTGACCCACATCAGACACTGAATCTGCTGGGACTTTCCAGTCTCCAGAACTACAAGAAATAAATGACTGTTGTTTATGGTATTTTATTATAGCAGTTCAAAAGGACTAAGACAGTTCCCCCGATCTCATTTATGAAGCTCTCTCCTTCCATTCCAGCCCACAGCATCCTCGCTTTTCCTGAATCTCAAGACGAGCAATTACGCCTGCCAGTGTCTGTTTTCTTGACCGTTATGTAGTGCTACCTGATGCCAGGCCCACTGCCCAAGGTGTCTTGGGGGTGTCCAGCACATAGCAAGCCCATCCAAGGGTTAATTGTTATTATAGTTCTATTGTTTCCTTTTGCTTCGTTTGCAAGTGGAGGACAGCTTACATATAATAGGTGACTTTCGATATTAATTACCTAAATATGTTCAGAATTTGCATATTGGTCTTACGCTCTGGTTTTTTAAGCACCTCCCTGGTCTGCCCTAATTTTGTTCTAAGTTTTGATGTGGTTCACAGATTAGCGAATCCAGCACGGGAAAAGTGTTCCAATCAGACAGACCACAGGAATCACAACGTGCTTGTTCTATCAGCAGCTTAATTTAGCCAGCTGACAATCAACTTGTTACTGCAGGTTAAGAAAATCTGGTACTTTGGAGAGGGTTAATTTCAGTATTTACCCTGAAATAATCTTACACTAGCAGAAAAAAACTAACTTGCTTCCACTATCAAGAATAATTTTAAACACTCAAATCCTTTAATTCCTAAACACAGCCAGAGAAGTGAAATACTGCACTTATCAGTCCAGAAATAGCCTCACAACAGTGATCACTCTCAGAGCGACGAGAACTGCAAAGATTTAGACCAAGCCCCGCAGTGAACAACCAGGTAACAAAAACAAACAAACTCTAATTTCTAACACAAAGCCCACATTTCTCTCATCTCCCTGTCATGGCCCCTGCTGGATGTTAATAGAGCCACGCCCTAGGGATCTCCCCTATAGAAACATCCGTCTAGCCTTTCTAGTCACAGAAGAATCAGGAAATGGGGAAGGAGTGGCTGGAAGACCCGGTGGTGGGGACATATTGTACTGAACACCGGGGATGTTGTGACAAAGACCTCCAGACTTCCTTCAGACTCTGGTGAATAGCTGACCCCAAGGGTTTTTTGTTGTTGTTGTTGTTGTTTGATTTATTGTAGAGATGAGGTCTCGCCCAGGTGCCCAGGCAGGTCTGGAACCCGTGGGCTCAGGCAATCCACTCACCTCAGCCTCCCAAAGCGCTGGGATTACAGGCTGAGACACCGAGCCCGGCTGACCCTGAGGTTTTATGGCCAGGTCTTCCCCACCCGTCTGTTGCCTTAGGAGAAACATAAATAAGATCGAGGGGGACAAAGTGAAAGAGTAAAAGAAAAGAAGTGAGAAAAAAAAAGGGAGAAGATGGGAAGAGATAGAGATGGCCCCGATGTGGGGCGAAACAGAAGTGAGATTGGAGACCTGGCACCGTCTCCACATGGGGGTGCAGAGGCCAGGAAACAGACTAGGAAGACGGAATGAAACTGACCCCAACCATCCTTAGCCGCAGCCTCTTTCAAGCTCAGGCTATCAAACCAACCAGTTTTGAGTTCCAGTCACCGAATGGGTGCCAAAGATAAGCAACAAACCAGATGACTGAAATGTCGAGGAGAGGGACTCAACTCTGGTAGGCTCCAACTAAGTGTTATTTACTAACTGCCAAAGGTTATTCATGCAAACCTTTATCAAACACTCTCTATCGTCCAGACGCAGGGCCAGGTAAATGCTTTATCTCATCTACTCCTTCAAACCCTGTCCGGGGAGTCCTCGGTTGTACTTCCCTTTATGCAGGAGGAAACAGGGCCTCGTCAGTGAAGGGACTGGCCCCTGCACAACCCACGAGGAAACGGCAAAAAGGCAGAAGGTTTCACCCATCATCCCCACTCCCCATAAACATGAGCATACCGAGATTCTCTCCTCCCACCCACTTCTGGAGAGATGCAACATTAAGACCCAAGTTACACTGAGCCTCAGACTAGATCTGAGCATCACTGCCACGAATCTTTTTTACGCCTGCCTGGGAGAGAGAGAGAGAATCAGCTCCCAACCACTCTGTCTCAACGAAACAATACTCCAGCCGCGTCCACACCCCATCCCACCGACAGCCTGCGCTACCCATATGTGTGCTTGCTGTTGACTCGTGGGTTGCATGTTCGTTCATTTCCAGTGAGCGGACCCACTTCGGGATGGCCTACGTGGGCTGTGACTTCTGAGAGGATAGCTGCTTTATTTTTCCCCAACACCCTCTGGAAGGAGACTTGCTGATTGACTCGGGATACATTCCTGCTGAAGAGGCTGGCGTGGATCAGCTCTGACGCGCTAAGGCCAGCCTTGCAACTTGGCATCAGCCCTTCTTCCTTAAGTGCCTGTTTTTGAAATGATATCAACTCTTCCCATTTATGAATTCTCCGCATCAAGGAAGTTACTTTTTGCTTCCAGCAAGCCAAACCAGATTGACGTAGAGCTCACCCTGCAATGCAATGAGTCAACAGCTTCGGCTGCAGGCACACTGTTCTTTGGGCAAGGGGTGAACTTCCTCTATTTCTTGCCTCAAAAAGTTATCCCTCCATCTGTCGTGGCTCAGTAAAGTCTTGCAAGGCCCCTAGGCTCTGTCAGACACCCAGGGCTCCCCCTGAAAGGATTTCAAGGCACTCATCCCCTTCGTTCCCCAACCTAAGCCAGGTCTGGGGTGATGACACCATGGGATGACTGAAATATGAGCAGGGCCTGCTCTGATGGCCCACGGTCAGATCAGTGCCTCTCGAATTGGAGGATGAGTGGAAAATTCCTTAACTGGTGCCAAGCACATAAGCTCCTGTTTTCACTCAAGAGGGCTAAAAATAGAACTCAGTATTCACCGTCCAAACTATCCCGATGATACAGTCCAGAAATCGGAAAGCCTAGGGAGGCCGTCCCTCTAACATTTCTGATGACCTTATGACAGGCTTAACTGGAAATGGACACTTGGGAACATTCACGTAAGCCCCAAGCCAGCAGCTGTATATTCTTAGCTACCTCTTTGCGTTGGCCACGTACGCCTCTCCTTTTCACTCTGAGTTCTCTGTTTCAGCGTAGCATGTATCTCACTCACGGATGGGATCCGAGATGAGCTACTCCCATGAACCATCCAGCACACCCCCTTTGCCTCTAACCCTAAACACACTCCTGCAAGTCTGCCACAGCGATGCTTCCACTTCCTTTTAGACATGGGTCCCAATCTAAGACCTTTCACAAACTCGTGGGGGAGAGTCGCCTTCCCCCTCTCTTCACTAGCGCAGCCTGGTCAACCTACTAATCATCCCATTAACCTCAAGCAATTGGATGTGCAGCCAAGCCCTCAGCAAGCCTGCCACAATCTGTTATTCCAACGTGCGTGGTCAGTGGGCGTTATCTGTTCAGATGGTTGATGCTACCATGTGACCCTGGCAGTAATAGGAAGTGAAAATGTCTCTTCCTGTTAGCATCACCCATGTGGCTTTATACCTGGGCATCAATCATCCGTGCCCCTCCTAGAATTAAAATGCATTAGAAGCCTATGTGTTATTAAGAATGACTGCTGGGTGAATCCAAGGTGTTTTCACCCCAGTTAATCCAGAAACAGAAAACATAACGTGCATACCAAATAACACATACTCAAGGAGGGTCTACTATGTGTCAAGTAGCCATTGCATCAGGCAGGGCATTTCTGCCTCAAGAAGCTTGTCTCAGCCAGGCGCGGTGGCTCAAGCTTGTAATCCCAGCACTTTGGGAGGCTGAGGTGAGAGGATTACCTGAGTCTGCGGCTTCACAACCAGCCTGGGCAACATGGTGAGACCTTGATTCTACAGTATATCAAAAAATTAGCCGGGTGTGGTAGCGTGTGCCTGTAGTTCCGGCTACTTGGAAGGCTGAGGCGGAAGGATCACCTGAGCTTAGCAGGTCGACACTGGGGTGGCCATGAGTGTGCCACTGCACTCTAGCCTGGGCAATGGAGTGAGAATCCAATTCAAAAAAAAAAAAAAAGAAATAGAAAGAAGCTTGTCTCCCAGAGAGTCAGTAAATGGATACATAATTACAACACACCCATGATCTAACTCAGCAGGACAAGGTTGTCTTGGAGATATAAAGTAAGAACAGAGGATGAATAAACAAGAGGGTATACAACACTCCAGGCAAAGGCCAGGAGAACCAGTGATGCAAAACAGCCCCTGGGGCTTTCTGGGAACTCAAATGGCCCCCACTAGACAGGTCCAACTTTCTGCCCCCGGGCTGTGATGCTTCCTAGAGGAATCCTTGGTTGGCTACTAGGGTTACTGAGGACAGTTTCATAAAATTCATTGTTGTTCTGAGCTCTCTCTTCCTCTCCTGAATTTATTTTTTTAAAGAAGAGGCATGTATATGTAAAATTTAAAATGCATATGTAAACTCAAAGACTCTCAACTAATCTTTCCTATATTTTTAGCCTGCTCTGAAATCAGTACAGATCAGAAAAATCTAACCGTGTGAGCTGGACCATTTTTTCCCAAGCTGAACAGAAAGAACCTCAAAAAGGAATTAAATAAGAGATCTCTAGAATTCTGGTATTTGAGGAGACATTGAGATCTGTTTTCCTGTGAACTTAAAAAATTCAAATGTGATATGCATACACACCACATTACAAAGAGGTTAAAGAATTTTTTATTCTTCCCAGAAGAATATTGCTTTTCACCCAGGGCTCCATAAATCTGGGTTAGGGTTTAAATTAACATGGTAGAACTTTTTCTTCCTAGGGAAGCACCGGCTTTTGTATTTCAGACGAGATCAGGTGTGTTCAAGGTGGTATGACCATTGTCTTTTGTATTTCAAAATGAACCAGCCGCAAGGTGACAGCCACGAAATCTAAGTCTTCAGAGTTGTTTTCATGCCACTTTTTGTGAATACCGCATTCATTTTCAATATTAATATGATGAAGGTTGGCCGGATTCATAATATAGCTCTGGGGAAAAGTCCCATGGGAGGTGGACTGACCTTTTGTTTTTCATTTCAGTTATTATAGCTTTCAGGCAGTACGGATATCATGTCTCGAGTTAATCAATAAGTATTATTTCTTTCACATATCATTAACACCAAGACCTCTGTGCTTTTGTGTAATGATCTACTTTTTACCCTGAAATGAAATTTAATCAGACTGGTCAAAAGCAAAGTATCTTTCACATTTAATACTCTTCTAGACATTTCAGTGTCTATTTGTGTGAAAAATGAGCAAAGTCATACCTTGTATGAAAGGAAATAAAAACGACTACATTTAAAAATGCACAATTTCAGCCTTTGCCCTTGTGCAGACATGGAAGAAAAAAAAAAGCCTGCCAGCTTTCCCAAGAGGATGTTAATAAGGGAATACCATATTATACCTGGATTACTAACAAGCAATTGGAAAGGACAGAGATTAATGGGGGTCAAGGAGGAGGAATGCTAACCCAAAGAAGCAGTGCTGGGAAATTCTGGACCTCGGAGTAAGTACAGAAGAAAGAAAAATTAGCCAGCACCCTGATTTTTATTTTTATTTTTTGAGTTGGAGTCTCACTCTGTCACCCAGACTGGAGTGCAGTGGCCGCTCCTGGCCACCGCAGCCCCGACCTGCTGGGCTCCGGCGATCCTTCCGCCTCAGCCTTCCAAGTAGCCGGAACTACAGGCATGTGCTACCATGCCCGGCTACTGATTTTTAATCTATTTATGCATCACTTAAGAAGTTTCTTGACCTTTCTGGTTTCTATGTTCCTCTAATCACCTTCCCAAATATATTACTGTCAGCACGTCGACGCATACCTGGGAGGAACACAGACATGCCTTCTCTCAGTTGTCGCCCCTACCAAGAATGTAGAGAAAAGGTAAAAGAGACTAGCATCTGAGATTGTAATCCACATGGAAAAGGTTAGGGTAGCACTAAGCAAATTAACCCCTAAAGGGACAAGGGGTAATAAACTAGCAAGACTTGATGTCAGACTAAGTCTATTAATTTGAGAACAAACAAGCCCAGTACAAGGGGAGCTTGACAGCAAAGGAAGCTTCGAAAAGGCAGTGACCAGGGCCAGTCACAGTCACATAGCTGTCCCAAGTGCATTTCGGGTGGGAGGGGTGGTGGGACACGGCCCCGTCTGAGGTCACTGGATTCTTAGATAACATAACTTGCTGGCTCAGATTCCATTCACATGAAAGCTTCTTATGAAGCTAGACTTTTGACTCTAAACAGAAATAACATGCTTATCAGAATTGTTCTCGTTTGCTTGTCAGTTATATTTCTCAGCGTTAAAGCAAGCTGACATTCTAGTTCATACATCTCATTTATTTCTCTTAATAATGCTTCTAAGAATGGCCAGCTCAGGAGGGTTACGCATAAAGGGTTTCTGTACACGCAGAGCTGTTGACATCACTCTGGACCACAGTGAGGCCACAGGTGAATGGATCCTTTGGGATCCATCTGGGTGTCCTGATGGCCTTCCTGAGTCATATTGTTCCTTTCAAAATACCTATAGATGAGGTTTTCCACAGACTGCATCTCTGCTCGAAAACCCAAGATAGATCCCTACTTTTTATTTAACTCAAGTTAAAAAACCTGGGTTTGTCTTTTAAGCTAGAGAATTCTCCACACTCTCTATCTCCCACTGTGTTTACTATGAGATCTCCCCTCTCATATTTCAAAGTAGGCTAAAATACTTTTCCTCATGTACTCCCTGCTTAGAATGACATTCCTTCTCTTTAGTTGCATAAAATTCCACCCCATTCCTCACAGTATCATTCGTGTTCCACTTTTTCCAAGGAACATTGTCTTGGGTTCTATCCTGACTTATCCTTTGGTTAAATTTCAGAAACAGGTGTGGTCAGTACTACATAACTCTCAACTACACTCCAGCCTTATGCTAATGTTCAATCGCTCTGTGTGATGGTGGCCTATCCCACTTGTAATTTCTCTGAAAACGTTGAAAGTACAACCAAATCAATTATTGATAAACTACATAAGGGTTGGCCACACCTTTAAGAATTCTTTAAAAGTCCCTACATGACTAGGCCAGCGATAAACATTCCCAATGGATAGGTTCTGGTAAGTCGGAAATGCATAAGCAAAAATAGCTTCTAAAAACCATTTGTCACTTAACAACTTTTTTAAAATTTTATACTCTAGGCAAAACTCTAATTATTGCTAAGAAATTAATGCTAAAGTCATATCTTCAGATTCATATTTCTTGGGCCCATCTCTGAAACTGATGACTTAAAAAGTATCTTTCACCGTCCCATCATGTTTTTCCAGAACACCTTGAGCTGCACTATGATTAAATTGTTAATATAATTTTTTATGTTTCAAAGTAAAATTTTCAATTTTGTACATGTATGAAGTTCTGAGGAAATGTTTGTATTTTTGAGGGGTTTTTTTCCTGCTGTGCTAAAGTAATCAGAAACAAATTTATCAACAATTGTCAAGTCTCTTTTAAATCATGCTGATACTAAGGTTGTTAGAGCTGATTTTTATCAGATAGAAGAACTTTAGTGTGGGATTTGAAGGTGCACTGATTTCTAGAGTTTGAATTTGGGGAGAAATCCTATGAGACCCTTAGTATACCATGCCTGGCCCAATAGGTAACCATTGAATGAATAAATAAATGATTCGGGCATATTGCCTGTGAGGTTATGCTGAGAAGTAGGCAACTTAATAAAATGATGCCTTTTTACAATTTTTTTTCTTTTGAGTCTGAGTCTCACTCTGTTACCCAGGCTTGAATGCAGTGGCACCCTCACAACCACCGCATCCTCAACCTGCTGGGTTCACGCAATCCTCCCGCCTCACCCTTCCAAGTAGCTGGAACTACAGACGTACGCCACCAAGCCCGGCTAATTTTTTGATTTATTGTAGAGACGAGGTCTCACCAAGTTGCCCAGGTTGGTCTTGCACCCCTGGACTCAGGCAATCCTCTTGTCTCCACCTCTCAAAGTGCTGGGATTGTAGGTGTGAGCCACTGTGCCCAGCCAAAAAATTTGTTTAAAAAAGAAAGTATTCAGGTCCTTAAAATGGGGGGGG
>CAUYQG010063238.1:0-13821 GCA_963574415.1 Tarsius wallacei
CATCCATGTTGCTGCAAAGTTCATATGTTTGCCTTTATTTATGGCTACATAATTTTCCATTGTGTATATGTACCACTTTTTTTATCCAGTTCAGTTTCATTGGGCAGCATGGTTGGTTCCATGTTTTTGCTATTGTGAATACAGCTGCGATGAACATACGTGTGCAGGTATCTTTTTTGTAGAATGATTTGAGTTCCTCTGGGTATATTCCCAAGAGGGGAATTGCTGGGTCATATGGAAGGTCAATTTCTAGTTCTTTCAGAAATCGCCACATTGTCTTCCAAAGAGGTTACACTAGTTTGCATTTCCACTGGCTGTGTAGATGTGTTCCTTTTTCTCTGCATCCTTGCCAGCATTTGTTGTTGTTGTTGTTGTTTATTAATAATGGCCATTCTTACTGGGATTAGGTGGTATCTCAACGTGGTTTTGATTTACATTTCTCTGATGATTACTGAGGCTGAGCACTTTTTCATGTGTCTGTTGGCTGTCCATATATCTTCTTTTGAGAAGTGTCTATTCATGTCTTTTGCCCACTTTTTAATGGGCTTGTGTGTTTTTTTCCTTTTGGCGTGTTTGAGTTCCTTATAGATCCTAGATGTTAGGCTTTTGTCAGATATATAGTTGGCAAATATTTTTTCCCATCCTGTGTGCTATCTTCCTGCTCTCTTGATGGTTTCTTTTGTTTTGCAGAGGCTCATCAGTTTGATGAGGTCCCACTTGTCTGTCTTATTTCTTATGGTATGGGCACTTAGGGTTCTGATCAGGAATTGGTTGCCAGTTCCAATTTCCATAAGGGTATCCTCTGCATTTTCTAAGATTCTTATAGCTTGAGGTTTTACATTTTGATCTTTGATCTATTTAGAGTTGATTTTTGTGTATGGTGATAGATAGGGGTTCTGTTATAATTTTCTGCATGTGATCAGCCAGTTTTCCCAGCACCATTTACTGAATAGGTTCTCCTCTCCCCAGTGGTTGTTATTGGAGCCTTTTTCATAGATGAGTTGGTTGAGAAATTGAGGCTTTGGTTCCAGAATCTCAATCCTGTTCCATTGGTCTATACCAATACCAGACGTATTGATTCCTATAGCCTTATAGTCAAGTTTGAAGTCTGGAAGTGTGATACCTCCTGCTTTGTTGGTTCTTGGTTTTACATCTGTTAATGTGCCTAATTACGTCCATGATCTTGTGAATGTTGAATCAGCTCTGCATTCCAGGAATGAAGCCCACCTGGTAAATAATGGATGATCCTTGAGATGTGTTGTTGGATCCAATGTGCTAGAATCTTGTTGAGAATTATTGTGTCTATTTCCCTCAAGGAGATCGTCCTGTAATTCTCTTTCCTTGTTGGATCTTTGTCAGGTTTGTGTATCAGTATGATGTTAGGTTTTTAAAATGAATTGGAGAGAAGTCCATTGTTCTCGTTGCTTGGAATACTTTCAATGAGATTGGTATCAGCTCCTTTTATGCCTTATAGAATTCAACTGAAAAGCCATTTGTTCTGGGGCTTTTCTTTTTCTTTTTCTTTTGGTGGGGAGATTTCTTATGACTGAATTGATTTTCTGGATTGCTATTGGTCTTTTTAGAGTTTTAACTTCTTCTTGTTTCAACCTTGGGAGGTTGTGTGATATCAAAAAGTCCTCCGTTCCCTTTGGGTTTTCTAGTTTATTTGTATACAGGTATTCATAGTAATCTCTGATAATCATTTTAACTTTTTCATGGTTAGTTGTGACTTCACTTTTTGCATTTCTAATTGTGTGTGGGTTTTTTGTTTTTTGGGGGTTTTTTCCTTTTTTTTTTTTTAGTAAGGTTGGCCAGAGGTCTGTCAATCTTATTTATCCTTTCTAAAAAGCAGCTTTTTGTTTTGTTGATCTTTTCTATATTTTTGTCTTCTATATCCTGCAATTATTGTTTTATCTTGGTGATCCAGATTCTTCTGTTGAAGTTAGGATAGGTGATCTTGCCTTCCAGCTCCCTTAGGTGTGACATTAGACTGTCTACTTGTGCTCTTTCTGTTTTCTTAATGTGTGCATGTGATGCTATGAATTTTCCTTTAACATTGCTTTCATGGCAACCCAGAGATTCTCATATTTTTTGTTCCCCCCTCCCCAGCAATATTTTTATTTCTCTCTTGATTTCTGTGTTGACCCAGAAGTGATTCAGTAGCATATTGTTGAGTGTCCATGTCTTTGTGGGTTTTGGGGGGATCATGTTGGTGGCAATATTTAGTTTTATTCCACTGTGATCTGAGGAGATACTTGGTATTATTTCAATATTTTAAAATTTGTTTACACTTGATTTATGCCAGAGAATGTGATCAGTCATGAAGTATGTTCCATGTGCTGATGAGCAGAATGTATATTCTGTAGATGTTGAGTGACATGTTCTGTAGATGTCTATTAAACCCATTTGATTGAGTATCGAGTTAAAGTTCCAAATCTCCTTTTGGTTTTTCATCTAAATGATCTATCTAAAGTTGTGCGAGAATCAATGTCCCCCATAGATTACTTAAGAGTTATCTTATAATATCTGGTACACCTGTGTTGGGTGCATATATATACTTAGGATGGATATTTCATTTCTTGTTGGTGGATTGAGCCTTTTATCATTATATAGTGTCCCTCCATGTCCTTTTTAACTTTTGGTTATTTGAAGACTGCTTTGTCTGGTATCAGGATAGCTACACCTGCCCTCCTCTGTTTTCTATTCGCCTGAATGATTGTTTTCCAGCCTCCAACTTTGAGCCTGTGGGTGTCCTTTGTATTGAGATGAGTTTCCTGGAGCCAACAGATTGTTGGATCATGCTTCCTTGTCTAGTTTACCACTCAATGTCTCTTCAGTGGCACATTTAGACCATTCATTTTCAAACTGATTATTGAAATATGAGAGTTTATCCCTGTCATAGGGCTCTTAGGGGTTTGCCTTGTTCCTTTTTTCTTTTGTACTTATATATGTGTGTGTTTTCATTTTTGTGAGTGCTCTGTAAAATCTGTGCTTGCCTGTACTTTTGTGATGAGTACAATTGTTTTTATTTATCTTTTCCTGTGTTTATCACCTTCTTGAACATCTCCTGAAGGGCTGGTCCGGAGGTGGCATATTCTCTTAGGGACTGAAGTCTGGGAAGGATTTTAGTTCTCCATCACTGATAAAGTTTAGCTTGGCAGGGTAAGAGATTGGATGACTCACTGATGAAGCTTAGCTTGGCAGGGTAAGAACTGGATGACTTCATGAAATGCTTGTTCCATAGTGTTCTCCATTTCCCTTTCTGCTTCAAGGATACCAATCAGGCATAGATTTGGTTTCTTGACATAGTCCCACATCTTTTGGAGGTTTTGCTCCTTCTTTTTGAGCTTCTTTTTCCTATGTTTTTTGCAAAGCAGTTAATGTTGAATAAGTTTCTCCGCTGCGTCTTTAAATTAATGTCACTTGAGGTATAGAGACAGTGTAAACAATAAAAATAAAAGGCCATATTCTTTCAAAACACTGTTTTGATATTAACTGTCAAGTATTCCTCTGAGGTATTTAGACATTAAAAATACATGGAGATGCATTGGGAAGGACACATACTTGTTACTTAATAAAAAAAGGAATGACATAATCTTGAATAACTATAATATGCACAGAAAAACTATGTAGACTTAAACTATAATTGCCAGAGAATTATTCAGTATTTCATTATTCTGTGCCTGAGAGTGTTGTAGAAATCCCATTTTAAACTTGAAAAATGAACCCTATGTCTTTAAAGATAATTCCAAGGACATTAGGCAACTAAGGAAGAAGTATGTTGCAAAGCATGAATACGATATTTTGAGGATGAGTTTTTGATGGTACTAAATACATTATTCTGCATTTTATGGTCTTGGAAAATACCAATTGTTTACAAGTTTTAGTAATTCTTATAGCATATTTGCAGAGGTTAGACCCAAAGTAATATTAAAGGCTTAGATCAATTTTTTTTTAACTTAAAATTAGAACATGATTAATGTAGACACACCAGAAACAGGAAGAAAGCTTAAAAAAAATTACTACCTAAGAATAGTCATGTTAGTCCTACACTCTAAAAATGGTCACTTGAGCCCTGCCCATTACTTTTCTTGATGTTCATATGCATATCATTACATAGAAGAATGTGTGTACACACATATATACAAGCTAGTTAACATATGTATACTACATTGCATAATGAACATGTATAATGCAAAATATATTCATATGCAGAATTGTTATCTTACATATATAATTTTTCAACTTTTATTTTTACTTAACTTTGTTCATGCTATGAATATCTTTGAGCATAAATCTGATTGATTCTCTTGGCAAAGCTTCTAGAAGTAGAATTATTGTCTCAAAAGATACTATCATTTTAAGGCTCTTGATTCATAATGCAAAAAGTATTGCATAAACGAGTGTAAATTTATGTGCCAGCCTGAATTGCATTTAAATGGCTAATGCATTTTCAATAGTTTAGAAAATTATCACTTATTTTTTTCAATGTGATATACAAATATAGTATACCTTTATTTTAATTTTAAAATAAATAATTTAAATTTATTATATTGATATACTTGTTGCATACAAATACATATATTTGTTCATTAGTTATGCATGGCTTATATTTTGTGAATTTCCTTCCAATTTAATATTTGAAGTACTTTTTTCAATCAGTTTTTTCTAATTTAAATGTATGAAAATAGTGTGCTTTCTAATTTGAGAATGACTGAGTATTAAAAACTAGCTGGAATTTTGGTCAACAGTATCACAGTTCAATATCATAAATGTACAAATTCATTCAAAATCATTCCTTAATTATATTAACTAGTATTTAATAATAATCTTTCATATATTAGAAGTAGACAATAATCATCAGAGCCTAACATGATCAAATCTAACCTGCATAAATATAAACACTCTAGATTAATTCTGAATGGCTTAAATATTATTAGCATCATTTTATGTAAAAAAATCATAATTTAAGCAGGCAACATGATGTGAGTGCTAAGAAGAAGTAGGCAAATCCACATTTTGACTACAATCATATAATGTACAGATCTTGTGAGAAAACAGTCTGGATGTCATCCTTTTTGAAACATTAGATTAAAGAACACATAGACAATGGTGAACAGGGTGTTAACATTTCTGCACACTTTTCTTAAGAATGCAAAGCAAGGTGACTGATAAGCCTGGAGACTGGGAACAGGTTTGCTTTTCTCAGTCATGTGGAAATGAGGAAAGAGGTCATCTGAGAGAGAAAGGGAAGGGCTGTCCTAGATGCCTAAATGTGTGTTCCAAAAGAAAAAAGGAGGGAAGAAAAAAAGAAAGAACGAAATCTTCAATAGATCTCTTGACTCTTTAACAAAGCCTAGATTTCAGATGAATGTAAAAAAAATGATTCCTTGATGACTACAAATCATCTGGAAATGATGGGTCTCTCTTGTGGACATTGGTACTTTTTGTCACTAGACGTTTGAGCAAAGCAGAATCTTCATCTGCAGACAGATTATCTGTATGTTCCCATTCAAACTCAGGTTCTGTGAATGTTTAAAATGAAAATAAAGCAGCCCCTTTCTGAATGTGTCCTTAAGTAATTTGAAGGTATTCCCAAAAGTATTAACTGTGGGAAATAAGTAATTTGATAATAATTCAACATTTTGCTCTCAAGAGTTTTTCAACATTTCTTATAAAAAATTTTCTCAAGATATGTATGTTGATATCTAAGTAGAGCATATACCATTCAAAAAATAAAGTATGCACTTAGTTGTCCTAGACCCCCAACGTCATAAAGAATGACAACTAGTAACAAGACTTTGGAAGAAATGATCACGCAAGGAGCAGCTGGGCTTGCCAGGTCTCCGGAGTCCCCAGAGTAGAGAGACTCAACAGGGCAGAGCAAGTCAGTTCACGAACTGCCCATTTACAGCACAGCACACGGCAGGAGCTTGAGTCTGTTGGCTCCGTTCCGCCTGCCCAAGACCCCCACAGGGTGACATGACGGGTCCAGTGGTACCGCACATGCACCAGCAACGGCACTCAGGGCCAGGGACTCAAAGCTGTTACAGCAAACAGTAACAGGCCATCCTCCTTCCACTGGGAGTATGTGGTCAAAAGTTAGTCGTCCTGACCTACTTCATTGCTTGTCTGACCTGGTGCCGGAGCTCTTCACAGTCAGAGGATCATTCCGCCTCACATTTTGGCAAACCCAGCAAGGATGTGCCAGAAATCGGATGCATGGTAGACTGTTCTCGAAAAATTAATAGAAGCTTCTGATCCAAATTTAAAAGGAATTTTCTTTGGGTTAAACATTTTTTCCAAAAAAGGAGTAAAACCCATTTTGGGACCATTCTTTTAGCATCCTCTTCAAAGACCCTTTGATTAGCTTTCTCAGGAGCGGTGATGCGTTACTTTAAGGCACCTTGAAATACAGTCTTCCTTGTGACTGCAAAGAAGTTCAAAGGGCTAATTAGCAAGAGAGGCTGGCTTTCCAAGTTCGGTTTATGATGCAAGATATGTAGTGTACCCCACAACACTTAACTGAATGCTAGAGTGCAAAAGCATAGTACTTCCAAACCAATATTTGTATCCATACTTTCCTATATGTATGGGGGTTCTTTAAGGCCCTGTTTGAAAGGTGATCATAAAACAATATAACACATAGAAGAATGATACATTCAACTGAGAGGGGTACTCTGAGGTAGAAACCAAACAAAGTAGGTTTTCTGTCACTTTAAGCACTGCACAAGTCTAAGGAAGGACATGAAGTAACACAAAATTGTGGACGTTTGCAGGCGTGACAGCAATACATCCAACGTGTTGCAAGGATTAAAAAAAAAACAAAAAAACTCCATGACTAATCAAAGTGTCAAGAGGAATAAAGGGTACTCTTCTGAAATAAGTATTTCTGTAGTACTAATGGCATTTCTTGGTATTGTAATTATCCTACCTATATGAATGTTTGTACTTTCAAATACACTCCTTTTATTTTTGCTCTACTTGGGGTGTCATTTGAGCATAATTTGATACTTAGTTAACTGGCAAGAACTTTTCCCCCATTCTGCTTAAATAGAAACATGGTTTTCTAAAAAGAATAAAACTAAATTTTTTAGAGTTTCAGTATCTAAATGCATTCCACATTCTTAATAACATTTGTAAAAAATAAGATTAAGATCACTGTTAAGAGCGATTTGTGTGAAAAAAAAATGAAGGTTTGAATTTCAATGGCCCCTTCTCATAGAAATTCTATTCTGGATGATTACATCTCATCGATTCGTTTTGATATTACATAGAAATGAAAATACCAAATGTCTCGTGCTTTGTCAGTGAAAAAGTAGTTTTGGCTTAACAAATGGTGCCGTGATGTCTGTATGGAAGCTTCCTGACATATTAAAGCCGTTGATGAGCAGCAATTTGTTGTGGGGTCGCATCTGATTGATGGTGTACTATCTACCACGGCCTCCTCTGCGGGGGTGTTCCCATAATAAATGTTCACCACCAGACAGTGCTAAATGGGCTCCAGCTAAATCATCCGTTACTTATAACAAGTTTCAGTATATATGAATCAAATGTTGCTTATAGTTGCCTTCACAGGATTTATCATTTTGAAGCTTTTCTACCACTTCAAGTGGAATAACTAAGATACCGATTTTTTAATAAGCGTTTTGAGTCCATGGGTGGTGAGGTACCAAGAATTCAGGAACAACGTAAAGATTAAGCAAGCTGTTTTGAAGACTAAAGATGAAATGTAGTCTTGCAACTTTCTAAATATAAACGGTTGTATATTTTTATAATGTGGGGTGTTAGCAAAAATCATCAAAATAAAGGGCCATTTAAAAAGACTTATCGTTCATGAGATTCACACAAGGCATCTTGCTTCCAGCAATTAGGAGTAAGTTATTTTTGCCTGCAGCCACTGTGGCGTATACTGTGAAACTGCCTGTTTAGTTACAAACTTCTGTTTCTCCATCTAACCTCTCCTCACTCCTGCTTAGTGCAGCCTTGATCTATTCTATTCCACAATCTCCAGCCTATCTGGCTTTTCCTTCCTTTCTGGTTCCTGTTTCCTCGCTGCCTGGCTTTCACCCTGTGATTTGACGTTCTCAGCCCCTGGTCACTGCTTAGTTACAGCCACACATCTGTGCAGCCTGTGTCAAAGCCCCTTCCGAAATACCAGATCCAGAGAAGCGTCAATATCCATGATTGTTGTCCTATTTAAATAATACCTGGATTATTTAAACTGATAGAAGACTTGTCATGTATGGATCACCTGAGCCAAGAAAACATTTGAGATTATGTTCACAACTACAAAAATGAAAAGAGAAGGCATAGATGTTACATTTTGAACCAATTTTTGAATTTTGAGAATTGGAAGACTAGGAGGCAATTTTGTGTTTCGTGGTTGAAGACGTTTGAGACAAATGGCTCCTTTGTCATGTGTCAAGTCATGTGAAGAGGGCTGGGCTGCAGTTAGGAAGAGCCTGGGACAGTACTGTCTAGTACTGGTTTGCTTTTTGTTTTCTTCACATTGTAGGCATAAAGCAAAGCGTTTTAGGACCCAACTTACATCTTGAGCAAAGTAGACACTTTAAGAATCAGTATAAATTGTTCTGCAATATTTGTTATAATAATAAAATCGTGTGGGAAGCATGATAAAAATCTTAAAGTGCATGTGCCCTCTTATATTTTCAAGCTGCTATATTTAATTTAATTACATTTTCCATTTAGTCCCTCTGGGATTTCTCTCTTCCACAGAACTTAAGAAATATATTTCCAATGTTTTTTTCTTCGTGGGCAGTGCAATCCTGCTAAGTAAAAAGCTGTTTACATGTTCCTGAAACGGTTTCACGTTAATTTGGACTTCAGATGGAAAATGAGAGGAGAATCTTCGCCCGCTAGCCAGAGAGCAGTTTAGTACTTTCCTCCTCTTTGTGCCTTTTTCCTTGAAAATATGTTTAGTGTATTCCAGATGATTCGTCCATAATGAACACAGTAGAATTTGACACTGGATATCAAAGTGAGTTATGTAATAGGAGAAAGTGATGGGCGGAGTAGGGCATCGTGGGTGTTTTATTGTAGAGTGCGAGTTCCGCCGTCCGTGTCCATTCGAATCACTCGGAGGGTGGGTTCAGCAGCACTGGACCCATCCCTAGATGCGTGGCTCAGCAGGTCTAAGGTGAGACCCCGCTGTGCAGCGATTCTGGATTCTCGTTCCCTTCTGCACACATGCTGCGGGGGGGTCCTGATCTCACATGAGTAGAGGAGCAGGAAAAAAAGAAGATTTCTTGAATTCCTGTTTGTCTGGCTCTCATCAAATCGAGAAAAAAATGCATCGTTATGTATGAGGAGTTCAAAACAATCCTTGCTTCTGTACAAATATCGCTCTAGTTGGGAATGTCTTTTAAAAAATTTGGTTTCTGATCTTGAGGAACATAAAGTCTAGTTCGGAAATGGTTGTCAGGAGTTGTTTCTAGAAGGCCTCCGACGGAAATGGATGCTTTCGTCCTACGAGTTTCAGCCAGAAGTGAGTTTTTCAAAAGGAAATTCCTCCCCACTCACCACCCAGCCTGGCCCTGCCACCCTCTCTCCCGACAGTATTATCACCTGAAACCCCTCTTGGACTTCAGCTGTCTGGTGACGCATTTTTGTTTGTGTTCTCACTCGCGTTTGTTATGAAAGAGAGAGGATCTGGTTTCTTATGTTTATCATCAAATACCCACCCCCAGCTCCCGCAAATGTTTGGATGGAGAAGTTAGTCAATATGTTTTTACTGAACAGATGAATGAGTGTGAGTCTGCTGAAGGAACCCTGCTTGGACTTTACAGGGAAGGAAGCACTTGAACCAAGCAACCCTGTGGGTGCTTAGCAGCCTAAGCCGAGAAAAACACGAACTGCAAGGCCTTTGAGAGGATAGTGTCATGCCCTGGGCTATTTATTTATGATTTATTCACTGGAAACCACCATCTCTCTTTGTCACCCGGGCTGGAGTACAGTGGTGTGGTCATAGCTCACTGCAGCCTGGAACTCCTGAGCTCTGGCAATCCTCCCACCTCAGCCTCCCCAGTAGCTAGGACTACAGGCTGTGTCACCACACTTGACTAATTTTTTTGTGGGGGGGGGGAGTAAAGACAGTATCTTGCTATGTTGCCTAGTCTCGAACTTCTGGCCTCCCAAAGAGATCCTTCTGGCTTGGCCTCCCAAAGCCCTGGAATCACAGGTTTGGCCACATCTGGCCCTCCCTTTGCATAGTAGTTTATAAGCCGCCTGGCTGCTTCGAGAGACAGCAAGGGAAGTGGGAGCTAGACTCACACAGGCGTTAGAAAAGAGTTTGTGAGCCCACGTCCAAGGGCGATCCACCGGAGGGCTTTAACCAGCAAAGGAGCATGAGCAGTAGCCGACTCAGTGCAGACCTTCGGCGTAACTGCAGGCTGTCGAGTGAAACTGAACGTTCTGAATGGAGCCTGCATAAAGCACGGTGACAATGAAGACAGACACTGAGACCTGATAAACTTTTAAGAATATCAGAAATATTAATGTCCATGAGGATGAGTTACCTAGAGATAGGGCACAGCATAATTTTAAAAAGCTTTTTTGTCTAATTGCAAAAACAATTCCTCCTTATTATTTATGGAGATTTATGTGGAATGTTTGACCTTAAACATTAACATTAAAAAGACTGCTGCAATTTGGATACTTTACTTCACACATTTCTGTGCACGTTTTACATTTGAAGTCATATGATAAAATTCGTTTATAGCTTTGTTTTCACTTTAAACATAAAAAGGCAACTCCCATCATCAAAGGCATAATGTGTAATGGCTGCATAATACTCCGCTGTGTGGGAACACTGTAATTCACTTACATATTTTCCTGTTGAACACTTAGATGGATTGCCTGCAAATGTAGGTTATCATCAGGTTGTTAGTTAGGAAATTACTTTGTTATGTGTGCAGCAGACACCAAAAATAGTGACTTAAGTACAGCAGATGATTATTTTTTCATGAAAAAGACTGAACTAGCACTTGGGTGTATCTAAGCTGTCAGGGAGGCAGGCTTCTTCCGTGTTACTGACACACCATGGCCTGAGTGTGGCCCTCATCAGCCTGGTCCCAATGGTCCAGGGGAGCCCAAGATCCCGTTTGTAGACAAGCAAGAGGAGAGGAGTGAAGACGACAGCTCGCCAAGGACGGCTCCCCGCACAGGTTGTACACTCCAGTTCCATCCGTCTCCTGTAGACTCCGCCGTGTGGTGGTATGGAAGTGGGCAGTCTGGCCTCCCTTGAGGGGACAGGCTGCCGGCTGAACGCTGTCCTGGAAGATGAGAGAGTGAGGAGAGCTGGGATATGCAGGCCCTACTGCCCTGTACCCTCTCGTTCAAACATGCCCTCACTTAGGGTATATTGTGAAAAATGTTAAACTCAAGGCACTGTTAGGTTTGCTTTTGAGGATCACTATGATGGCATAACTCAAAATGTTTCTATTTTGTTTAAGTGATATGCTTTAAAATATTTAGTGAAAAAACTCACAAATTCCATCTAGATTTGTGAAGAGTTCAAAGAGAGACAAATTTAAGACAGAGCTCTGGCCTGTTACATTATTTAAATTATTTTAGGACAGAAATGTTGGCGATTAGAGCTAATTTACTTTTAAATGCACCATGAGAATACATTAATATAGTTTAAGGAATTTTTTTGATCAGAACATTTAACAGGAAACTGGATACTTTACAAATTTTTTCTCTTATCAACTATTTTAAGTATATATTTAGTCGACAACTAGGTAAAATATTCAAATTATCAAAATTAATACTCAAGACAAAAAATTTAAAAGCCAGACTCTCAAAAGAAGTAAGTTGGTATTTTAAAGTAATAATGCACAACTTCTGTTTTCTGTGACTTGACAGAGAAAAAATATAAAATTGCAACCAGCAAGTTTGATTATAGCTATTCCATTTTTAAAAACAAAGCCACCCAAGTGCATTTTACTCCTAGTGGGATCCGGTCTAATTCAAGATACGAAAGTGAATCTTTTACTTTTAAACGTTTGTTTCTTTTAGGGGTGCTGTCCGCTGAAAACATGGCCCATGCGGGCACCTTCCCTAACCCATCCTTCCCATCCCCTCCTGCAAATCCTCAAGGAGTCAGGCGGCAGAAGCTCGAGTGACATCAGGACAGATACCGCTGCCCTTTTCACCAAATAAGAGAACTGGTTCCTGTCGTCCATGCCATAACAACATTCAAACACTTTTGGGTCATTGTAAACTCAGCTTTTAGGTCCATAGAGGTAAAATATGAATAGATAGAGGGATTTAAGACAAAAATGAAGGAAGTTAATGGATAAGAATTACTGTCTCCTTTGTTTAAGTCCTTAGAGAAAACGCACCCTTGCTAACAAAACCCTTTTGCTTTCTCTGACTTGGCTATGGCATCCTTGGGCATCACGCGGTTGCATCTGTATTATGATGTTCCCCTGAGGTAGGAAAGCCACGACACACGTCCGGCGTCTCGAACGTGGAGGAAGGGAGTGGAGTCAGAAGACAAGAAACACAGCCAGAAAGACGACTCGCGATGAAGGCAAAGTGGAGGGCAAAGTGTGGGGGAAAATTTAGTCCTTTTTTCTTACTAAGCACTCATATTTTAGGGAGTTTCAACTTGATTTTTTGATCATGTATGTAACGAGAAATAAGTAGGAGTTGAACTTGCCGTGTTCACCCCAGTAGTGCTCTGCTGCCATTATGTATAACAATATTGTTAAAAAACCCAAAGTTCAAAATTAATAGCACGATAAAGTTTGGGAGCTCAGCCGTAGGAGATTTATTTTTTATTTGTTACAAAAGGCCCAGTGGTCAAACTAGGAAGAGCACTGTGATATCAGCAGAAGAAAGAGCGGGTGATCTGTAGTGGCACACTCTGCCTTCCCTCGCTGCACAGTGATGGTGACAGTCCATCCCACAGTGCCCCCAGAGAAAGATCTGACACAGGAAAACTTGCCCAGTGGCGTCTAGCACAAGCGTGTGAAAGCGTCACACACGGCTGCAGCTCCTCAGCCCGGAGTAACCTCACACCGCAGAGGGGCCCAGGTGGCCACGTGGAGCAGGGGCTCACGGGCCTCTGCCAAGCTGCTGGGCCCGTTTCCCGAAGACCTTCCGTACCCCTGGGAAAGTCCTTTTCCTCACTCTCCTGCTCAGTTAAATGCTCACTTTTGTTTGGGTTAGTCCTCAGCCGTTGGAAAACTGGAAAGAGGTATCAGGTCTGTAATCCTAGCTCCCCAGGGTGGGAGGATCGCTTGAGGCCAAGAGTTCCAGACTAGCCTAGACAATATAGGGAAACCTAATCTCCAAAAAAAGAAAAATTATATGTGCATGAGGGTGCACACTTGTAGTCCTAGGTCTCCCGGGGGCTAAAGCTGGAGAATCGCTTAAGCCCCAGAGTTTGAGCCTACAGTGAGCGATGATTGCGTCACTGTACTTCAGCCTGGGTGACAGAGTAAGACCCTGTCTCAAAAATATGAATGAATGAATAAAGGTTTAATGCATGTAATGAAGTTAACTCTATCAAAGCAGAACCACTGTACTTTGCTAAAATCTGGAATGAGGAGGAGAAATTAAGAAACTCATTTAGAAAAACTTTAAGACAAGCTGATCATAATAGAACTCTTGATATGTTATTAATTCAATAAGTAAAATAAGAATGACTTCATGACTTAAATCTGAAAATCTTTTTTTTTTAGTAAAAGGCAAAAGATTCATGCTATCTAAAGAGAAACCAGAGTATCAAATCAGAAAATCTTAAATTTGTAAACTCTAATTGTGCAAATAAATGTCAAAAGCTAATTTTGT
>CAUYQG010063243.1:0-14490 GCA_963574415.1 Tarsius wallacei
TTTCCCCACCCCTTCAACAGCTACTCTTTATCCAGAGGGCTAGATTACCACAAAGGTTACTTTTTTTCTCTTATTCTAAGGATCACATTAACCTTGTGCATTAGCAGTCCTTCACTTGCAAGTAAAAGAAAACAACATCCAAATTGGCTTAAGCAGAAATAGGAGTTTAAACAGAAACTGGAGAGTCCAAGTGAGTCTTAATTTACGGCTTAAATGCTGAGACCTAGACCTAGTCTCACTATTTCTCCCTTCTATCTCGTCTGTGCTCATCCAGCTTCTACCTTCATGGTTCAAAGATGGCTACCAACAACCCTTAGGGTTACATGTTTTCTGGTTCAACGTCAGAGGGAAATACAAGAATCATTTTCTGAGGAGTCTTCTTTAAAAACAACAACAAAAAACCCTGACTGGGTTATGTGCCTATCCCTGAACCAATTCTGTGTGGTGTGAGGAAGGGAAATGCCAGTAGTATTAAACCATCAGGGCTTACTCATGGAGCTGGGAGTATAGTCGATTTCACCTAGACCAATTTGTGGAAAATTTCAGGGTATTATTAAAAAGCATGGTAGGGAGAGAACAAACAAATTTGGGGAAGAAGTTAACAAATGTCTACAATATATACCTTGGAACTCTTTGTCCCAGTGACTTTGAGCCTGAGGTCCACCTTTTGCTCTACCACCAGGTTAATAGTGGTTTTAATCTGTTTCAGCTGCTTTAGCAAATACTATAAATGGGGTAGTTTATAAGAAACAGAAATTCATTTCTCACAGTTCTGGAGGCTGGGAAGTCCAAGATCAATGCACTGGCAGATATGGGGGTCTGGTGAAGGCCCTCTTTCTTATAGTGGTGCCTTTTTGCTGTGTCTTCACATGGTAGAAGGGACCAATGACTTGCTGGGATCTATTTTGTAAGGGCACTAATCCCAGTCATGGTTGTTCCACCTCTATGATCTAATCACTTCTCTAAAGACCCTCACCTCCTGATACCATCTCCTTGGGGGTTAGGATTTCAACATATGGGTTTTGCAGGAACTTGAATATTCAAGCCACAGCAATTAGCCATAGCAGTAGTCTTTCTGGAAATTGCTGTCTTCTTGTATCACCACTGCTCAGTTATCTTTGGTGGTTCCCCATTGCTCCCCATCCTCTTCTACCCATGGCATATAGACAATTGATACATTTGTATAACATACTAGAATATACCTGGGCTAGAGCTGATCAGATTCCCTGGCTCCTGCCTGGCTCCCTTGAAGTGTGAGTCATTGGGAAGCTCTGGTCTGTGAAATGAAATTCAAACTTTATTTTCTGGTTCTTTGGAATCTGACTCAAACTTTTACTACCAAATCAGTATTTGGTAGTAAACTCAAGTAGCAAATATTTATTTTGTTTTATTTTTAAATTTTTCTTTAATAGCTTTAGGGGGTACAAATAGTTTTTAGTTACATAGTTGCACTGTATAGTACCAACTGGTAAATATTGATTGAGTTTTCTACTATGAGCAGAACATCATCAGGTCCTAAATATTTTTAAATGGTACAAAACTTAACTCGTTCCTCTTTTACAAGAACACTTTGTTTAACGAAATCTGGTCTACACACTCACAGCACATTCCTCTGTGTATAGCCTTGTTCTTGTCATTTTCCACCCTTGACCTCTCAACTCCTCTACAACTCAGCCTTCGGTTAAGGCAGTGGTTCTTCGATTCCTGGATTTCTCAATCCAGTAGTATTTGAAAACAAAGTTTGGGCCTCAAGAAAGGTAACATGCCTTTAACTTTTCAAGTAAAAACAATCCCCTCCATGACAGTATATTATTATTATTTTACACACGAATGACATTTTGGCACACTTAAAACATAGTTAAAAATGGTTACTTTTATGTTACCTGTATTTTATCACAATGAATAAAGAAACCCCAAAAGTATAACTCTTTTCAAGAAAGGATAAAGACAACATCATGCTAACATAGAAAAAGATGGAAACCGGACACAGTGGCTCAAGCCTGTAATCCCAGCACTTTAGGAGGCTGAGGTGAGGGGATTGCCTGAGCCCACAGGTTTGAGAACAGCCTGGGCAACTTGGCAAGACCTCATCTCTACAATAAATCAAAAAATTAGCCAGGCGTGGTGGTGCACGCCTGTCGTCCCAGCTTCTCGAGGGGCTGAGGTGGAAGGATCGCCTGAGTCTAGGGAGTCGAGGCTGCAGTAAGCTGTGATCACACCACCGTACTCCAGCCTGGGCAACAGAGTAAGACCTCTGACTCAAAAAAAAAAAAAGAAAAAGAAAAAAAAAGGAAATTAACTGGGCATACTGGCATGTGCCTGTAATCCAGCTTAAGAGGCAAGAGGATCACTTGAGCCTAGGAGTTTGAGACTAGCCTGGGCAACATAGCAAGATCCTGCCTCATAAAGACAAACAAACAAACAAAAAATCTTATAAACCAATTTAAAAACATTTTTTTTTTAGTTGGAGTCTTACTCCGTCACCCAGGCTGGAGTGCAGTGGCATGCTCACAGTCACTGCAGCCTTGACCTGCTGGGCTCAGGTGATCCTTCCGCCTCAATCTTCCAAGCAGCCAGAACTACAGGAGTGTGCTACCATACCCGACTAATTTTTTTGACTTATTGGAGAGGTGAAATCTCACCAAGTGGCCCAGGCTGGTCGTGAATCCGTGGGCTCAGGCAATCCTCTCACCTCAGCCTTCCAAAGTGCTGGGATTGCAGGCTCGAGCCATTGTGCCCATCCTAAAATTTTTTAAAAGATAAAAATGAGAATATTTTGAAGGTAGAAAAAAATATAACTTTTTTGGACCATAGCATATAGAAATTGTTTTTATACAAGTTTATCCGTTCAGTAACATAAATTCAACAGTGAAGTAGAGACAAATCTTTGGCTTTGATATAATTTAGGATTGTGTCAGCACTGAGCTCTCAGACGTGGAGATTCTCTACCCTCATGCCTTAGTGAAGCCTCCTTATCCCCTCCGCTCCCATTCTCCCACATCCATTGAGCTTACTCATTTCCTTCATTAAGATTTTAGTCCCTTCATGATCAGTCACTTCAATGTGGCCTCCCAGATCCCTCTTTTCCTTAAACTTTCCACCCAGAGTGCCAGACTATGCCAAATGCCCACTCTCTTCTGTCATACACTGAGGTACTGCAGGAGAAGTGCATGGGCTAGACATGATTTCTAGATGTGCATGTTGACACCTTCCAGTCTTGGTCAGGACTTTCTTGCTCCTTCATCCTCATTACCTATCTCTGCTGTCTGAGAGAAGGCCTCCTAATGGTAGTTCCATACCTTCTCTACTCCCTACAAAGCCTCCAATCCCAGCCTCAAATGTTCTTCCAGGGCAGGTGGTCTTACTTTCCTACTCTATGGAGATGAAATAGCTCACTGTTTCTCAAACTTTGCAGGCATCAGTTAAAACATAGCTTGTTAAAGCCTAATATCCAGAATTTCTAAGTCATCAAGTCTTAAGTGAAGCCAAATAATTCACATTTCTAAGAAGTTACTAGGTAATGCTGATATTTCTGGTCTAGGGACTATACTTTAAGAACTACTATTTAGTCCAATGGTTTTCAAACTGCTCAGCAGAGCCCCAGGACATCTGAGGAGACACTGAGGAGAATACATTCAGAAAGTGGGAAAGGGGGTCCACCCTACCCTAGCTCTAAACAGAACATATTTCTGTTTTACATATTGGATTTCTATGTAGATTTCATGTGAGAAAAGTGTTCCAAAAATGTTTTCCTTTAAATCTTCCATTCCATGCTAATCTATCCCTTGTACTGAATTTATAAACCCACCACAGAGCTTGGCTCTTGATTGTTTCATGCCTGTTCGTTTTGACTTCCCAACTAGAATTCAACTTCCTGGAATGAAGTAATAGAAAAGATCATGAGACTTGAAGTCAGAGGATCTGTGTTCAAGCCTTCATCTGTCATGCATTGGCTGAGTACCTTTGGTAATACCTGAGCTCTCAAGGTGACTTGTGTTAATTTTGTAGGCCTTGAGACACCTTATATACAGGGCCATTGTTGACAGAAAATTGTAGATTATAAAGCTTGCTGTTTTTGTGACATAACTTAGTACTAATAGAAATTTTGTGTGACTGACTAATTCAGTGGGTTGTATGAAGGTTAATCTCTGGCTATTGTTTGCCGTAAGTCAATCACATTTCTTGAAATGTGGGTGTCTGTTATCCTGTTGATTGTCTAGCATGATGGCATTTGAGTGTAAACATATGGGATATGCACGTAATCAAAGAACAAAATGATAAGAGTTTGATGGAGACGGTGTGCCAAGATGACACTCCTTTTGGAAAATGAAGGAGAGGAGAGCTTGGGAACAATAGGTTATTGATATTAAACATGAATGAGCAGAGACCCCTCTCTCTCACTGGCATTCCAGCTGTGCTTACAAACTACACAATCAGGACAAAATATAACTCGAGAAAAAAGTATTGGCCCTGTTTAGTTCTGACCAGAGTGCCTTTGATTGAGTGCTGAATTTTTTTTGAGTTGGATTCTCACTCCTTTGCCCAGGCTGGAGTGCAGTGGCATGCATGCTCACAGCCTCCCCAGTGTCGACCTTGAGCTCCAGCGATCCTTCCGCCTCAGACTTCCAAGTAGCCAGAACTACAGGCGCGTGCTACCACGCCCGGGTAATTTTTGAGTTTTCCCTCAATTAGAATTCAACATTCCGCCAGGCTCGGTGGCTCAGCCTGCAATCCCAGCACTTTGGGAGGCTGAGACAAGTGGATCACCTGAGCCCATGTGTTCAAGATCAGCCCAGGCAACTTGGTGAGACCTCATCTCCACAATAAATAAAAAATTATGGGATTAATGGTGGTGGGTATCTATCTGAGGATGGGGAGACACCTCTTATCAACAAGGGTACCTGAACGAAATATTTTTGTATGCCTAACCCCTAACTGTACCCCACAATAACATAATAAAAAAAAATAAAAAAAAAATAAAAATTAGCCGGGCATGGTAGTGCGTGCCTGTGGTTATGGCTATTTGGAAGGCTGAGGTGGAAGGATTACTGGAGCCCAGCAGGTCAGTGCTGGGGTGGCTGTGAGCATGCCACTGCACTCCAGACTGGGTGACAGAGTGAGACTCCGGCTCAAAAAAAGAAAAGAAAAGAAAAAAAAAAAAAAGAATCCTCATGTAGTGGGGCCCAAAGTAGGGCTGGGCACAAGCCACCTGAGCACATCCTTGGATCAGATGAACCAGAGGACTGGAGTCAGGGGGCGGTAAGGATGGAGCTGGGAATTGAGGTGTGCTCTATGTAATTGACTTCATGGAGAGTAAAACTGTAATCTGGGAATTCAAGTTTCCCATGTGGGATCATTTTATTGACCCCAGAACCTAAAATTCATTGCTTATTTACAGTTATGGTTATTCAACTTTTCTCTATCACTGATTTGTTGCCCCTGTCACAAATTTTACCCTCAGGTCTGTAAATCATTTTCTCCCTGATGCAGGATTGTGTTTAATGAAGTCTTCTATTGCCTCATGGCATGTGATTACTTCCTTCTCCCTGCAAGTTATTCAGCTTTGGCTACCTATAGCCTCAACTATGCCCCCAATTTTCTAGCTCATATTCTTGAGATAACAAATCTGGTAGCCCAAAGAAATCATCCATGTATGCGATTACGTAGAATGCTTGAGGCTTCTGTTCATCCTTTAGATTACTTCAACTGAGTAAGGTGTACTGTCTTGGACCAGTCTGCTGTGTATATTCCTGGAAGTGGATTGGCGTGGAATAGGGAGAGGGATGGAGTTTCCTGATCTAAAACATGGTCTCTAGGCATAAGGCGCTCACTTGTAGAGTCTTGGCAATTTCCCTCTAAAGGGACTGTGGGCACAGTGGCACATTAATTAGCTTGTCTTATCTTTCTTTTATTTAGTTATGATCAAGTTCTCTCTTACTACTACATGCACCAATCATGTATAGCTAACTTCTATTACTAATTAGTTGCTATGTCATAATTTAGTGCTTACTTATGTGGCAAGATTATATCTTGAAGTATTTGTATAGATTCAAGTTTTTGTCCGATGTCATATTCCTTTTGTCTGAAGAACTTCCCCTAACATTTCTTGCACTATAGATCTACTGGTAATTAATTATTTCAGCTTTTGGTTTTCTGAAAAAGTCTTTATTTTACCTTCATTTTTGAATTGTATTTCTACTGGGCATAGAATTCTGGTATGTTCTCACTCATAAGTGGGTACTAAACACTGGGTACACACAAGGAAAAGAATTGAAACAACAGACAATGGGCATTGCTAAAGAAGGGAAGGAGAGAGGGAGGGAGGGATTCAAAACTACTCACTGGGTACCATGATCACTATAGGTTTGTTAGAAGTCCAAACCTAACCTTCAGGCAATATACCTATGTAACAAATCCTCACATGTACCTGATGATTCTAATTTTTTTTTTAACACACAAATTCTGGTATGTTAGTTTTTATTCTTTTGGTGCTTTCAAGATATTACTCTATTGTCTTCTGGCTTACACACTTTCTGACTGCTGTAATTCTTACATTTGTTTCTTTGCATGTATTTTTTTTCTTGACCACACTCCAGAGTTTATTTTTATCTTGTTTTCAACAGTTAGACAAGGTGTGTGTGTGTGTGTGTTTGTAGTTATCCTCTGTTTGGGGTTCTCTGATTTTCTAATGATGTCTTTCATAACTTCGAAACATTCTTGGTCATAATCTTTTCAAATATTTTATCTATTCTGTTATATATCTTCCCTCTTTGTGACTCCAATTATGTATATTTTGGGTCATTTGATGTTGTCCAACAGTTTTTAGACGAAAAAAAAAATTTTTTGAGTTGGAGTCTCACTCTGTTTCCCAGGCTGGAGTGCAGTGGCACACTCATGGCCACCCCAGCATCGACTGCTGGGCTCGGCGATCCTTCTGCCTCAGACTTTCAAGTAGCTGGGACTACAGGTGTGTGCTACAATGCCTGGCTAATTTTTTTTATTTACCATGGAGATGAGGTCTCACCAAGTTGCCCGAGTTGGTCTCGAACCCGCAGGCTCAGGCAATCCACTTGCCTCGGCCTCCCAAAGTGCTGGGATTACAGGCTGAGCCACCGAGCCCAGTCGTTTGACCCATTCTTATAGATTTCATCTTTGCTGACATTCCCCATCCTCTCATGCATGTTGTCTATCTTTTCCACTAGATCCTTCAAAAAACTTATTTGAATATAATTTCAACTTCTAGTTTCTGCCTTTGATTTTATGTTCAATTTTATCTGACAGATAAAAAGACTAGGGAAATTGTTGTTGTTGTTGTTGTTGTTATTATTATTATTATTATTGAGTCAGAGTTTTACTCTGTGGCCCAAGATGGAGTGCAGTGACATGATCATGGCTACTGCAGCCTTGACCTGCTAGACTCAGGCTCTCCTGCTTTGGCTGTCCAAGTAGCTGGGACTACAGGCTCATATTCCCACACCTGGATAATTTTTTAATTTGTTGTAGAGACAAGGTCTTGCCATATTGCCTGGGCTGATCTTGAACTCTGGAGCCCATGCAACCTCTTGCCTCATCCTCCCAAAGTGCTGGGATTACAGGGGTGAGCCACTGCATCCAGTGAGAACTTATTATTAAAAATATAAATATAATACAAACAGCACCCATATATCTTTTATTCAAATTCATCTTTTAAAATATTGAATCATCTTTGTATTCCTGGCATTAAGTTCACTTAATCATGGAGCATTATTTTCTCAATGTGGTAATGGAGTTTGCTAATATCTGATTTTAGATTTTTGCCTTAATAGTCATAAGTGATGTTGATTTATTTCTTTTCTTGTGAAATTTTTGTAAAGTTTAGATATCAATGTAATATTTGTTTCAAAAAAGAATTTCAATGTCTCCATTTAAGGAAAACACAATTTCAAATTACATAGTATTAGGACTATCTAGTTTTTAAAGGTTTGGTAGAATTCCTCTGATAAAATCTTCAGACCCTGGTTTTTGTGCTGATTTCTTAGTAACTTCTCCTAATTTTTTTTTTTTTTTTGAGTTGAAGTCTCACACTGTCACTCAGGCTGGAGTGCAGCGGTACAATCACGGTCACCGCAGCCTCGACTTGTTGGACTCAGGTGATCCTTCTGCCTCAGCCTTCCAAGTAACTGAAACTACAGGCACATGCCACCATGTCTGGCTATTTTTTTCTTTTTTTTATTGTAGAGATGAGATCTCGCCGAGTTGCCCAGGCTGGTTTCGAACCCGCGGGCTCAGGCAATCCTCTCACCTTGGCCTCCCAAAGTGCTGGAATTATAGGTGTTAGCCACCACGCCTGGCCGTCCTAATTTTTTAAAGTGGAAATTGTTTTGTTTAAGATTTTTACCTCTACTGGCGTTAATTTAATTTAATTTTTTAACCAAATTGTCTTCTGACTTACATAACTTTCTGACTGCTGTAATTCTTACATTTGTTTATGAAGTCTCACTCTATGGCCCAGGCTGGAACGTGTGGCATGGACACAGCTCACTGTAGCCTTGACCTCCTGGACTCAGGTGGTCTTCCTACCTCATTCTTTCAAGTAGCTGAGACTACAGATGTGTGCCACCATGCCTGGCTAATTTTTTAATTCTTTTTGTGTAGAGAAGAAGTCTCACTATATTGCCTGGGCTGGTCTTGAACTCCTGAGCTCAAGCAATCCTCCTACCTTGGCGTCCCAGAGTGCTGACATTACAGGTATGAACCACTGCAACTGGCCAGGGTTAATTTTAATAAGCTGTAATTTGACAAGTTGAAGATATTATCCATTTTTTAGGTTTATAAATTCATTTGCAAAAATATGTGTAAATTAGCCTTTTATGGTGTTTAAAGATTTCTTCTGCATCAGTGCTTATTTAACCCTTGTTATTTACTTTGTATTTTTATGCTGTAGGAATGATAATATTGTCCTTTGTCCTTCATCTTCACAATTGTTTTATCCTTACTATTGATGAGATGCTTTAATAATTATAAAGTGTTTTTTTTGTTTCTTGGTCTCCTTTTTTACTTGTTGGCTTTATGTTCACTTTATTTGGTATCAAGCTTACAAACCCTACATTCTTATTGTTTTTATATTTTTCTTTATCTTTAAAATAGAATCATTTTTTACAAGAGTATGTCTTAGAGTTAATAATACCTGATCAACTTTTTGCAGAACCTGGTGGGTGTTTTCTATGTGTAGGTTTGTTTAAAAATTTTCTGCAGGTTCTCTTGGGTTATAGTTTTATTTTATTTATTGAGTCAAAGTCTCACTCTGTCGCTCAGGCTGGAGTGCAGTGGCATGATCACAGCCACCACATCCTCGACAGTAGCTGGAACTACAGATGCACGCCAAAACGCCTGGCTAATTGTTTTTTGATTTATTGTAGAGACGAGGCCTCACCAAGTTGCCCATTCTGGTCTCAAACCCCTGGGCTCAGGCAGTTCTCTTGCCTTGGCTTCCCAAAGTGTTGGGATTATAGGCATGAACCACTGTACCCAGTGGTTTATAAAGATACACTTCTCTATTGTGTTGATTTTCTTCTACTGGGACACCCATATTATAAATGTTTGATCTTCTTTGCCTATATTCCATTGCATATATGTTCTCTTTGATACTTTTTCTTATTTCTTTATCTTATATATACTCTTGTGGATTTCTCTTGTGTCTTTAATGTGTGAAGGTTGTCAGAATAAAAACAGTAACTTGTGTTAAAAAACAAACAAACAAACCCTGAAAAGTGGGCATGTTGTCTCATGCCTGTAATCCCAGTGCTTTGTGAGGCCAAGGCAGGAGGAACACTTGATGCCAGGAATTTGAGGCTGGTCTATACAACATAGCAGGCCCTTGTCTCTACAAAAAATTAAAAAATTAACCAGGCCTGGTGGTGTATGCTTGTCGTTCTAGCTACACAGGAGGCTGAGGTGGAAAGATCACTTGAGCTCAGGAGTTTGAGGTTATAATGAGCAATATGATTGCACCATTGCACCTCAAACATGGGTGATAGAGGGATACCCTGTCTTAAAAAGAAACAAAATAAAACCAAAAAACCCCTGACAGATAGAGCTGGAGAAGGCCATGAAGAAAAGCAGTCTTATGCATAAATGCTTCATAACAATAGTTATCACAAAAGACTATACAAAACCCACAACCCTGCATAAAGGCAATCACAACCTTACACAAAAAAATGCTTCTGTCCAGCAACTGCCTGTCCAAACTCAGGCTGGTGTCATCCTTGCTCTTGATCCTTGTTGCCAAGGATAATTATCTCAAAACAATTATGTAATTTTGCTAATTTTTTCTTTGAAAACTTTTGTCTTCCTTTACTTCCCTGAATACACTCAAAGTTTACTAAGGCGTGTGTATTTTCATTATAATGCCTTATTCCCAAATAAATATCAATTTCTTTTAGAGAGCTTCTCTCCATTATTTAGGTTGACAAATACCTCTGTTAGAATTTCGTCCTAATAAACTAGGTTTTCATTGGAATCACTTTTCTTTTGAGCATGTTGTTATTATTGTTATTGCTGTTTGTGGCTGCTACGCTAAAGAGCTCCTCTTTGCAGTTGTTTCCCATCCGCCTGAGTGGACTTCCATGGTCACAGAATTCTGTTTCAAGGCTTAATGCATATACACATATACCTCCCCACCACTTGCCTTTTGTTTCATTATAATATGAACCATTTTAACCAGGAAAACATGTCTGATCCTGATTTTAAGAGGGAGGGAGTTCTGCTGTCTACCATCACATCAGACTCCACTAGCAATGTGAGGCTCTCCTTTCTGTCCTCTGGCTTATGCCTTGCTCTCTCAGGTCTACCCTGTTTCATGTTTGTGACATGACTCAGATAATATATAGGGACCTACTGGACACCATGGAAGACTTAGCCAATCAATCAAAGCATTATCTTAGGCTGAGTCTAATCATGTGCTGGAATTGTTCTTAGCACAGTGCTTTAAGGTGCCACCACCAAAATTATCAGATTTAACCCCTGAGATTGATTCTGCTTATTACCTCTGTAGTATTGATTCATAGTTAGACAATGGAATCACCTAGAAAGCTTTAAAAATAGCATGCTCTATTGTTATTTTTAAATGGGGTACTTATCTTTTTTTAGATATACACTGAAATATTTATGGATTAAATGATGTCGAACCATTTGTGAGAGAGCTGTGGTCTTTATGGCATTTTATTCCCAAATGCTTTGTTAAGCATTGATGGATTAAATGAAGGCTTTTTTATAAGAACCTTAATCCCATTCATGAGAGAAGAGCACTCATGGCCTAATCACCTCTTAAAGGCACCACCTCATAATACTATCATAACACCTGAATTTTGGAGGGGAATTTCCGAAATTTCTGGAATTTATTTTCTCACAGTTCTGGAGGCCAGAAGTCTGAGGTCAAAGTGCTGGCAGGAGGGGTTTCTCCTGAGGTCTTTCTCTTTGGCTGGTAGACAGCCACCTTTTGTGTGTGTGTGTGTGTGTGTGTGTGTGTGTCTTCACATGGTCTTTTCTCTGTGCACATCCCTGATATCTCCTCATGTATCCAAATATCCTCTCTTGTTAAGGACACCGGTCATATTGAATTAGGATCCACCTCATGACCTTATTTTAACTTAATTACCTCTTTAAAGACCCTTTCTCCAAATACAGCTGTAGTCTGAGGTCCTGAGGATTAGGATTTATTTTTTTAATTGTTATTTCAATAGATTTAGGGGGTAATAACAGTTTTTGGTTTGGGCTTTATATGGACCCCCACCTGTGCACATTGTACCCGATAGTGATTTTTTTTGTCCCTCCACCCCTTCTGCCTCCTCCTCCTGGGTCTCCAGTGTCCATTATACCATTCTCTGTGCCTTTGTGGATCCTTGGTTTAGTACCCACTTATAATTGAGAACATGTGATGTTTGGTTTTCTGTTCCTGCATTAATGCATTTATTCAGGGTGATGCTCTCCAGGTCCATCCAAGTTGCTGCAAAAGACATTATTTCATTCTTTTTGATGACTGAATTGTGATGAATATGAGAGTGCAGGTGTTTTTCTCATATAATGACTCTTGCTCTTTTGGGTAGATATCTAGTAGTAGGATTGTTGTATCAAATGGTAGGTCTACTTTTAGTTCTTTGAGAAATCTCCATAGAGACTGTACTAATTTACACTCCTACCAACAGTGTATGAGTATTCCCTTTTCTCTGCATCCATGCCAGCATTTATTGTTTTTTGATTTTTTAATGATGGTCATTCTGACTGGTGTAAGGTAGTATTTCATTGTGGTTTTGATTTGCATTTCACTGATGATTAGTGGTGTTGAGCATTTTCTTTTGAGAGATGTCTGTTCATGTCATTTGCTTACTTTTTAATGGGGTTATTTGATTTTTTTCTTGCTGATTTGTTTGAGTTCTTTGTAGATTCTGGAATAAGTCCTTTGTCAGGTATATAGTTTGCAAATATATTCTCCCATTCTGTGGGCTGCCTATTTGCTCTGTTGATTATTTCTTTTGCTGTGCAGACACTTTTTAGATTAATTAAATCCCACTGAGTTATTTTTGTTTGTTGCATTTGTTTTTGGGTTTTCAGCCATAAATTCTTTGCCTAGACTGATGTCCAGAAGAGTTTTCCCTAGGTTTTCTCCTGGGATTTTTATGGTTCCAAGTCTGACACTCAAGTCTTTAATCCATCTCAAGTTAATTTTGTACATGGGGAGAGATAAGGATTACGTTTCATTTTTCTGCATGTAGTTATTCAATTTTCCCAGCACCATTTATTGAATAGGGTATCCTTTCTCCAGTATATGTTTTTGCCTGCTTTGTTGAAAATCAGTTGGTTGTAGGTATTTGGGTTTATTTCTGGATTCTCTATTCTGTTCCATTGGTCCTTGTGTCTGCTCCTGTACCAGAACCACACTGCTTTGGTTACTACAGTCTTGTAGTATAATTTGAAGTCGGGCAACATGATGCTTCCAGCTTTGTTCTCTTTGCTTAGTATTACTCTGGCCATTTTGGCTCTTTTTTGGTTCCATATGAATTTTAGGAGTGTTTTTTTGTAACTGTGAAAAATGACGCTGATAGGGATTGCATTGAATCTGTAGATTACTTTGGTAGTATTGTCATTTTAAAGCGATTCTTCTTTTTTTTTTTTTTTTTTTTTGAGTCAGAGTCTCACTCCATCGCCCAGGCTGGAGTGCAGTAGCATGCTCACGGCCACCACAGCCTCGACCTGCTGGGCTCTGGCGATCCTTCCACTTTAGCCTTCCAAGTAGCTGGAACTACAGGCATGTACCACCAGGCCAGGCTAATTTTTCTTGACTTATTGTAGAGATGAGATCTCGCCAAGTTGCCCAGGCTGGTCTCGAACCTGTGGGCTCAGGCAGTCCTCTCATTTCGGCCTCCCAAAGTGCTGGGATTACAGGCGTGAGCCATCGTGCCTGGCAATATTGTCATTTTAACAATGTTGATTCTTCTGATCCATGAGCATGGGATGCTTCTCCATTTGTTTGTGTCCTCTACAGCTTCTTCCATCAGAGTTTGTAGTTCTTCTTGTAGAGATCTTTCACTTCCTTGGTTAAATATATTCCTAGGTATTTTAGTTCTTTTGCTGAAAATTGTAAGTGGAATTGCATTCTTGATTTGATTCTCAGCTTTTTTGCTATTGGTGTATAACAGTGCCACTGATCAATGCGTGTTGATTTTGTATCCTGAAATGTTACCAAATTAATTTATCAGGTCCAGGAGGCTTTTGGAGGAGTCTTTAGGATTCTCTAGGTAAAAGATCATATTGTTGTCATACAGAGAGAGTATAATTTCTTATTTCCAATTTGGATACACTTTATTTCTTTTTCTTGCCTGATTTCTCTGGCTAGGACTTCTAGTACTATGTTGCATAGGAGTGGTGAAACTGAGCATCCTTGTCTTGTTTCAGTTCTGAGGAAAAGTCTGTTCAATTTTTTTTCATTTAGGATGGCATTGGCTATGGGTTTGTTATATATAACTTTTATTATTTGAAGGAATGTTCCCTCTATGCCTATTTTGCTGAGGGTTTTTCTCATGAAGGGATGTTGGATTTTGTCAAAAATTTTTTTGCATCTATTGGAATGATACTATAAGTTTTGTTTCTAATTCTGTTTATGTAGTGGATCATGATTATTGTCTTGCATTTGTTGGCCTGCCCTTGCATCCCTGTTATAAAATTTACATGGTCATTATGTATTATTCTTATTTTTTATGTGCTGTTGAATTTGGATTGCCAATATTTTGTTAAAGATTTTTGCGTCTATGTTCATAAGGAATATTGGTCTGTAGTGTTCTTTCTTTGTTATGTCTTTTCCTGGCTTTGATATCAGAGTGATACTGGCCTAATAGAATGAGGGAAGATTTCTTCTTCTTCAATCTGGTGGAATAGCTTCAGTAAAATTGGTACCAGTTCTTCTTTGAAGGTCTTGTAGATTTTAGTTATGTGTTCATCTGGTCTTGGACTTTTTTT
>CAUYQG010063246.1:0-70708 GCA_963574415.1 Tarsius wallacei
ACGTCCTAAAATCTTACAGAAAATGCCCCAACTATCCTTTGTGCATTACAGAATGTGGAGATGTCGAGCAATGTTTCTGATTCTATTTTTGGAAGCAGATAGTCTGTTTAATAAGCACCTTAAAGTATTTTCTGATATTGCTTACCCTTTGTTTCCACTAAAGTACTTTTAAAAAATACTAAAACGAAAACAACCACCAACATTATTGAGACCACAAAGTGCTCGTGCCTGTGCAATATGCTTTTGCATTAATTTTCTCATGTAATCCCTACCACAATCACTCTTGAGAGACATCATTCTCACTTTTACGGACAAGGAAATAAACTCGAAAAGGCTAAATAAATTAATTAAGAAAGATGTTAAGTAGAAGTTCTAGGGTTGGAAAACAAGTCTATTTGGTTTCAAACTCTCTATTCTTTCCTCTAAATCTGTCTTTATTTGTATGTGAATGTTCTGTAAAAATTGAAAGCACACAACACATATTATGGAAGAATCACTAGTGTTAGTCCAATTATCATTTCATACAAACTTTGTTGAATGGGCATTTTCCCTAAGTTAACATTACGAAAACATATATCACCTAAGAACATAATTATTGCCTGCAGCTGGAAACCAAATTCTGAGACTACGTTTGTACCACTTCACATATTATATCTGACAAAAATTTGAATTTTGTAAACCTAAAAATTTTCTGCCAAATCAGGTGTGTTTGTGTATAGAAACAATTTCAATGTACTGTTCAGCATAATATTTTCTCTTACTCTTATTGCTTTGAGGATATTTTACAAATAAAAGCTTAAAAGGAAGAAAGACAGTCGCGGACTATAGATAAAATATAGTAGGAAAAACATCTCTTTTCTTTATAAAAATTAACCTTATCATTTGGGCATTCTTTATGTTCAAGTATAAGGATAAAACATACTATATTCTGAACTCCAGATATTTCTCTTTCTACTGATAGAGTTACTGACATTCACTTCCATATGAATAAGTGTAGAAATTTTAATTCAAGATCGTGCCAATATCTCTGAAAGAGCTATTATTTGAGCAGACCAAGTTCAGTCAGAATCCTTGGAGAAAATTTAGAGACTACTTAGCTTGCTTTTCTGACAAGGCTAGAGGCCAGAACTCTTCAAAGGGGCTTTACATAAAGATGTCATGGACTAGACAATCATCATTTTTTTTAGCCACTTAGCATTTCGGCCTCCTTTGTATGTGGGGTAATTTCATACTTTATGAGTCTTTACAACAGGAGAAATTGATCCCCATCCCAGAAGGTAGAAAATATAAGACTCTCACTTCCCAGGCTTCCTTGAAGCTAGCGTGAAAACAATGGACCTAGACTCTGTCAATCATATACATCCCATCCATGTCAGAACTTAATTCAGAAGGTAATGATGCAAGAGGTATGATCTCTGTAGTTGGTGGCATTAAGCATTGTGATCAGTTCAAGATGTTAGCAGAGTAAACTGTGGTACCTTGTACTAACGAAGGCAGCAACAATGTTGTCATCAGAATAGTACAAGGTATGGCTTGGGTGTAAATCCTGCTTTTAGGCATTTAATCTGATTCTCCAATCCTTCCAACTATACTGAGGGCTCCCTAGTCGTCCTTTAATAAATTCATATCTTGTTAAAATTAGCTCTATTTTATTTATATTGTGTGGTACTGTTGGTGCAAAACTCTATCTCTATTTGGGATCAATAGGAGGCTTTTTGTTCATGAGCAGCAATAGAAAATTATTATTGAATCAGAAGAGGAATGTCAGACTGATTGTTGATTGTATGCCTCTGCCTATTAGGTCTTGTTAACTCTAGAAATTAGCACTAGAGACCAGAAGTCAGAAATTCCAAGATCTTTCTCTAGGTCTAACGCTACTGAGTTTCTCTGACTTTCATCATGAGTTAGATCTAGCCAGTTTCTCCCTTGCCACATTCGTTTATTTTTATGATGAATTAAGTGATACAAAAATAGTTGATTCAATCTGTCCCAACCCATCCATATGTGCTTACTAAGAAATATGGCTCCTTAAGGATCACAGGTGTTCAAGTGAATTCAAGAAAATTGGTTAAGCTAACGTTCAACCCTAAATCTTAACACACTAGCACCATGAGATGCAGCTACAACATCCTTTCTACATTCTCAAGGAGGTTTTTAAGTCAATCCGGTAATTGGGTTCAAGCAAACTGATGTCTAGTTTATTTTTTTTGTATTTATTATCTATATCTATGTTATCATAATCTAATAAATGTTGCTTCCCTTCCTTCCCTTAACCCACCCAGACTGAATCTCAACCATCATCTGACCTTGATGTTATTGGCTTCTATGTGTAGAAATCAACTCTTGCACTAAAGAGTCTACCTACTTAAATTATCAATCCTAAAAAAAGCAAAGCCAGAAAAAAATTGGTTTTAACCAACATTTCAATAACTGATTTTAACTAATGATTTTATAGTTAACAACTTTGAACTCTAATAGATATTAGGAACAAATTATCTTTAAACACTGAATTAATGGCAATGTGGAAAAAAATAAACATGTTTTTTAATTTAAAAACAGTTGTGTTTTCACTAATTTCTTTTCTGATCTCAAGAGAAATAGTGCTATTTAAAATTAGTTTTCTTGCCGGGGGTGGAGAAGGCGGGGTTGGGATTGGCAGTTGAGGGAAACTGCCAGGGGAGGGAGGGCCACACCTCAACAACCAGGGTACCTGCGTAGTGAACATTTTTATACCTAACCCTGAATAGTACCCCACATCTTTAAAATAAAAATAAAATAAAATAAAATTAGTCTTCATTATTTTTAACCTTACAATTTTTTAATCAGCATTTAGTCAGGTCCTACTATTTGAGGTCAATTCTCAAATAATAAGAGTTGTGCATGCAGATATTAACATAATAAGTAAAACTATTTTAAATGATCTTCTCTTTTTAATTATACACATAGATCTTGAATTTAAAGCATTTCTACATGCATCCTGGAGAAATAATTTGTGCAACTATCAAATTTAGTGTTTGAACTATGCTTTTAATAATGTCATTTGAAAGAATATAGTAAACTATAAGGTAGTGTTTAAGATCAAATGCTCCATCGAACTGCATGAATTTTAAATACTGCCTTCACCATGTATTAGATCATTGGCCCTGAGAAGGTAACTCAACTTCACTATGCTCTAATTTCCTAAAATTAAAAAAAGAAGAAATGGAAGCAACAATAGAACATGTGTCATAGGTTCTTATGAGAACTAAAGGAGTTGATATACAGAAATCACTTGAAATGATGTCTAGCACAAAGTAAATATGCAATGAATGTTAGCTATTATCACCATTATTTTTACTTCAGATAAAGTACCAGCAAGAAGTATAGCAAAATGCAGAGTAGGAGCCCTGAAGTCAGAACTACTTCAAGTCAACCACTGGAACCCTTTGGAAATGCGAAATCTGTATGCTTACATTTGGATCTGAATAATAATATTTATGTTCAAATCACCTGTGCACTGCAGGAGTTGACAATGCTAGGGAAAAAAATGTGTCCTGTGCCTAAAAGGAGATCAGTTTATATCATAGATTTTATTTGAGTTGGAGTCTCATTCCGTTGCCCAGACTGGAGTGCAGTGGCCGCTCCCGGCCACCGCAGCCTTGACCTGCTGGGCTTCGGCGATCCTTCCGCCTCAGCCTGCCAAGTAGCTGGAACTACAGGCGCGCACTACCACGCCCAGCTAATTTTTTGATTTATTGTAGAGATGAGGTCTCGCCAAGTTGCCCAGGCGGGTCTGGAACCCGCGGGCTCAGGCAATTCACTCACCTCAGCCTCCCAAAGCACGGGATTGCAGGCTGAGCCATCAAACCTGGCTCATATCACAGATTTTCAAGAGCCCTGCTCCAAGTTTGTATGCCCAATGCTTTCATAAATGTCTACATCATGAATGTCTACACTGATACCTGCATGCATCTATTTTATGTATTTCTTAAAGTAATAGCAATCCACCAATTCCTCATACTTCAGCCCCAATATCAAAACTTTTTATTTAAAAGCCATTTTCTTTCAGAAAAGAAAAAGGGATTCTATCTTTCATAAAACAAATATCTGTGGAAAGGAGTTATTGATGTTCATCTTTCTCAGAACACATGCTGAAATCAAAGTGAATCTTATAAACTCTGTGCCCAGGCTCAGAAAAGTAGCACAGCAAAATCATTCCAACAACTCTGAAAACAGCTTTCTTGGATGTAGGTGTAGATGTGATATCTTGGTTGGGTCCCCTGCCCTGCCTGAAAGCAATCCCTGAGTCAAAGACTGAGTGCAGGGAGGTTGTTTGGGAAGTGAAAAAATATCAGTAAATTGAGATTTTTGGCATGAGGAAGTTGGGAGATTGACAGATTGTAGGGGAATGTGGTGTTATGGTGAGCTTGAATGTTTCCACACAGGCCACAAAAGCAAGGCTCAATCACTGTCCAACCCAAGTCTCAGTGGAACACCCTGGAACCCTCTCCAGAACATGACAAGATAAGCAGTTTGTGAGACGACATCACATTATTACTTTCCACCCATATGCCTATCTTATGAGAGAACCCAACCTTGTATAAGATTGCTGTGAAGCCTCTCTGGTTCTGGTGAGGCTTGGAACTTTCTACTTTGCTCTCCCTTTAGGTGCAACTGCAGACTGCAAAACTTCCAGGTTATGATTTAGAATTGTTTCCTCAATAGCAAAGTGAATCTCTGTTCATGTGGTCTGTCACCTGGCCCTTCTGGTTCTAAATTGTCCTGTGATGTGACGAGGAACATGGGGAGCTGACACCAGTTTGATTATGCTTTTGCTATTCTTCTAAGTAATAAGCTCTCTAAATCCACCTGTATTCATGTTTTCCTTACTGTCTAAATCTATAGAAGTGTGGCAAGTTGGCAGCTACCATCATACTGCCGCTTATGGCCTACTTAATTGCCTAATGCAAATATGGTGGCATTGTGAGGGCAGCTGCCACAGTGGACAACTAAAGCTTTATACCTGGGAAATGGTGTCAAATGTATGCATCAGAATTATCCTGGCCAAGGATGAGCGAGAGCTTGCATAATTTTGCTACCACAATCATGTTATTAATTACAGGCTGCTCCAGGGTGGGCATTAGTGGGCAGGTACTTCTAGCCTGTGGTAGGAACTGGCAAAGTATGTTCCAGCAGCTCAAAGATACAGATGTTGGCCATTTCAAACTAAGCTGGCATGCACAGAAATGGCAAAAGGATTCAAAGAGATATTGTCAGATTACTGACAATATCTGCTACACCTTTTTAGATCAATGGTCAAGTCACAAGGATATTGTATTATAAAGTCCAGGGATTTTTACCTAAAAATTTTGATATTAATCGTCATCTCTTCCAAGAGAAGCCAACATAAGTAAAATAGTCACACCTATCCTATCATTCTCTGTCCTTTTACTTTCTTCACATAGTAGGGGCTTTGTTTAACCTTCTCACCATTGTATTTCCAGGGCCTAAGAGTGTGCCTGTCACATTATGGGCACATTTACTATTTCTTGAATAAATGAATGCATAGATAAGTGAAATTGTTTTTCAGTATGTCTTTGGCTAAGGTTTTCCACAACCTCTGCTAAGACTGTGTAACTGGACAAATCATGTATAATTACAACTGGGTGATTCCTATTTATAAATACCTGAAGAGTAAAAATTATATTCATTTTATATTTCTAAGAATACCAATAATATTGTACATAGTGGACCTTTACATGTTGTTCAAAATATTAAATTGCTACTCATAAAAATATGTTATTCCCATTTATTTGTATAATTCAATGTTTTCAAGCACTTTTATCATCTCATGTATTTCTTGTATCAGCACTCTGACATAGTTTAGTAGGTATTATAATTTCAGCTTTGCCTATGAGGAAGAACTTCATTTTCCAAAAGGCTGAATGAGTTTTTTTCAGTGATGCAAAAGCCATAAGTTGAACCCATGACTAATTCCTAATCATTTATTCAGCACATATGTCTTGAATGACTAATCTACGTTCAGTTCCATTTTAGGCTCAGGGAATCAATAGACCCTGAATGTGAGGCATTCACAATCCAAGAGAGGAGACATACATCTACATAAATCATTTCCAATGGGGTGAACACATAATGCAGGTTAAGATGCCAGGGTCTGGTGCAAAAACCACTTGTTTCAAATCTTAATCTCACTGCTTCCAGTTTGTCCCTCGTTACAGGCAAGTTACTGGCCCTTTCTGGGCTTCAATTTCTCCAGTTCTTTAAAATAAGGACAGGGAGACCATGAACTTTATAACTTAGTTATAAAAATTAAATGAGGCATGTAGAACCACGGCAGTCACATAACAAGTGCTTAATAATTATCAATTGCTACCATGTATGCTGGATAGCTTTTCAAGGAGCACTGGAAAAACAGTGGATAAAGTAACTAAATATAATCAGGAAAATAGAATATCATGGATTTCCAGGGGAATCAACAGTTTAACAAGAAGAAGAGAGAAAACAAAGTATGTCACGAAATACAATGACTGGCTCAAGAAATCATAATCAGGTGAATATTTGTGTGATCTGGAGACAAGTGAGGGTGTCAGGAAAAAAAGACAATGCAAAGAAAGACTGGAATACACATATATCAAGAATCTGCCACATATTCTAAGATAACAAATTTGGATTTTACCTGGTAGTTAATAGGAATTCACCAATGGATTTAAGCAAGAAGAGTAACATGATCAGATTTATAATCCAGAAATAAATGCTGGCGTTCACATCAGTGTAATCTAAAAGCTATAGACCTTTCTTTGGTGTTGTAGTATAAAGGCTGAACTGGAGGTAAAGTCTGAAGATCAAGAAGTCAATCAAGGAAAGAAAAGATCATATGAGGACCTGAGCTGAGAATGGAATGGGTGTAGAGAAGGAATGCCAGATTGCACCTAGTAAAATAGGAAAGATTTGGTGATGAGTTGTACACGTGGAACAAGGCAGAACAAGAAACAAAAGAAGATGATGAGATTTGAGGGCTGAGACAACCATCTAAATATGGAATGTTTATAAATAGCATGAATATTTAAGGAAAGGAACAGACAAGTATGGTGCAGGTAATGAGCTCAGTTTTAGACAAGGGCTAGTGATTTTCTACTACATTCAGGTACCTAAAAAAAGTGAATTCTTTAGGATTTTATTTTAAACGAAAGAAAATAATGTAAACATAAATACAAAGTGGTAAAGAGCTTGTATATGGCAAGAGCTGAATTCAAAATAAAGAGCAGGATAATTCCACTGCCAGGGTCTAAATGAATCCATTGGTGTCACGATCCCAGTGCCAATGCTCCAATAAACCCTCACCAAATGTGACCACACACATACATAAATACATTCATAAGTTACATGCAAATAAGTACAGTGTGTTTGCTTGTTTATAGCAACCAACACTTAAAGTGTTCTGCATATCTCTATTATTCAATAAATACTTCATTTGGTAAGACTCGATGGTCGTCTGCTCATATAATTTTTCATGCCTTTATTAGAAAGCTTCGAAAAGACCCTTATTGTACTTTTACCACAGAGAAATTTAAAACTAGAATTTTTATTTTGTGCTTGTCACACTTAATGATAATAATCACATTCAATCCATTAAAGTAATTTCATATCCAAATGAGAGACAGTTCTTGTCTTAAAATTCTGATAAATTTGTTGTGATACAATTGCATTGACTAAGCAATTAACAAGTAACAGGGATGAGATTGCAACCGTGGCATAAACAACAAAGCAATTTAAAGTGACAGAACTGTCAGGTGAGTGAATCTCATTTGACAGTCTTACCCAGTTTTAATATCTTACTATTTGTATTCTGGGAATAATGTAAATGAAGCATGAGCATAGGTTTGTTGAAGGGCTTTTTTTGTGTGGCATACTTATTCATGTCATAGCTAGTCATTATGCTGAAGAATTTTAAAAGGTTACAATAAAATGATGTTTACCTTAGGCTTGTATTTATGAAAGTGTGTGTATATAGCATGCAAGCTAAGGTTCAGGTGGGGAACACAAGCTTACCTTTTAAAAAAAAGCTCTTAGGCTGTGGAATGAATGTCATAATCTATGCAAGATTTATTTAATACCATAGAGCCAACTTTCGCAATAAAAAAAGCTTCAGGTTTGACATTCATATACTGAAAATATGGAAAACAATCTCACCCATTGTATAGACTTCACACTGACATGTGTCACAAACTCACAGGAAAAAATACTAATACTTTCTTTTGGATTGCATTTAATGTATTCACTGAAGAGTTTATCTTGTGTGGTAGACTTTTTTTTAATCCACTAGGCATACATTTCCAGTTGTACACACACTTTGTCCTCAAGTAACTGTGTTTCCAAAGACAGTTATAGTCAAACTGAAAACAGTTTTAAATGTTCGTCTACTCTTCTAAAAGGGAAGATTAGGATGTATAGGTAAGATAACACCATTCTAAAAGATTCTGCAGACAAGAAAATTTAAGCATGCATTAAATTCTTCTCCTAAATCATAAGTGGATGTTCTCAATGAGTCATTTCCAAAGCGGCTAGCTCATACCTAATACAAACATTAATCCCATGGCTCTATGTCACCTCCAATTAACCTCCAAATGCATACATCTACCACATAAAACACAATGATCAGCACATGCCTTAGCCACAACTTTGTACAAGCAAAAACCTTTTCTTGAATTCCTGATTTTAAGAAGCAGTCAAAAAAGTTATTAGGCACTCAAGCCAAAACTGAAAGAAAGTGTAAAAAGAGAAAAACAAGGTAAAATACAGAAGTCATCTTTTTCCTCTTCCTGGGAAGTTGCTTGTTTTCTGAACGTGGCAGGAAAATCCATAGAACTTATAAGTGACACAGTTGATAGTTTGCTCCTTGGGAATCATGGGTCTATGGGCTGCACTCTAGATGATAAAGCAGATGAGGCACTATTGTGAAGGATGTTTTGTTCTGTGAGTTTCTAAATATATAAACTCTTCAGATGAAAATAGTGAAAAGATAATAACACTTACCTTGAAGAAATTTAATTTAAAGACTCTCCAAGCCTAAGAGTTAAGTCAATCTCTTCGTTTTCCATTACACACAGCACTTAAACCATTTTCAAAATCTTCTTTTCTTTTATTCAGTGAAAGATTCATGTCTAAGAGAAAGAAAACCAGACTGTAGAGTTTCTTCTTTATCTGGTTTCATTGTCAGCGTCTGTTTCTTCTAGCATAGCAAGACTAAAGGAAGGTGAAACACTTTAGGACAGTGAACAAAGGTGTGGGTCACAAACAACAGCACAATAGTCAGAATTTTGACCATTACAAATGTTTTACCCCCAAAAAAATCTTCTCTCCTCAGAATGCTGTAGAATATGTCCTCATTGTTAAAGCATATCCTGACATTTCCAAGATAAACATGGCTGTTATCCAACATGTAGATTCCTGTAGACAATCTATAGCATTACTTGGGTCTATAAACCATGAACAAAAACCTAGAAACACTCATGCAAGCCCAGAAATTTAAAAAGAAATTATAAATTGTCTTTTCTTTCTATGAGATAAACCCAGATTGTAAAATGAACCAGCTACAACAGGTGAGGATATTTACTGACATAACAGACATTTTGAGTACTAGGTCTTTCATCAGAAAGTTCTCTCACACAGATAAATTAAAAAGCTTAGAAAGACTTCTAGAAATGGTAAAGACCAATGTGGTCTATATCCCAAAGAGGCCACAGGGACATAGATAGCTCTGATTGTGAAATCTTGCCTAATGTTGTCACAATTACCTTTTATTTTGTCAAGGTCTAGGTGAGTGAGTAGACACTTAAAGAATCGCCCATAATATTTAAACGTTCAGAAAGGAAATCTCCTCTGCCCAGAAAGTAACTTCATTTAATCGAATTTTTTTCCTCAATATCAATAGGTATACAATAAATGGACATTGAACTGAGCTGAACATGTTATTCCATTGATAGCTTGGATGGTAACCATCTGCTATGACAAACAGCTCGATTTGCTTCATGTGAGATATTTTTCTGTAAGGAATATCCCTGCTGTCCTTTATAGTCATTCATAGTAATGACTACCTTGGTAATTATATATTGACCAAAGAAAATGCCCTCAACCCTCCTATAAGTTTGTTTACTGCAGCTCTGCATAAAACATGAGCGTAACAACTTCTAAGTGAAAGACTCAGATCAAGGCATGCATACACATTTTAAACAAATGTATTTTAATGAATAATAAGCAGAAATCAACTCAAGCAAGGGTTTGAATAACAAATGCCGGTGCTTTTTCTGAAGACAGCAACTTAGCAGCTTATGTTCAAAGACTGTGGCTTGGCTGAGAATTCTTGTTACAATTAAATCTGAGAGGCTTTAGCACTTGTTATTCACAGATATCAACAATTTTGGAAGTGGAAAATGGGAAAATATAATCTTCAAATTAACTACTATTTCAGAAAAGTATTAAATGATGACCATGACATTAGCAACTGGAGCAACAAACAAGTTTCTGCATATCATGATTTTGAACATTTGGGTATTTGCATGTCCTTGAAGCAAAAACATACAAAGACTGCATGCTAGAGACTGTGTGTATATTTAATGAACAAATAATACTGGTGATTGCCACTTCAAAAATGGAGTCGTTGGTGAAGTTTGCCTTTATTTCCTCCTCTTTGCAATGTGGCCTCTAAAACTTCGCACAGCCCAGGCACTCCCTCGGTGCACATGTCTTGTTGTATGGGAGAAAATCAAATGCAAAATGTCTTTCTTGCTATCTATAAGGGAATTAACTCTTCTTGGGGTACTTGGTTTTTAAAATAATTCTTCAGGAAAGTGGAACTTCCAAGTTAAGGCATCGACTTTGGTGAAATTTTAGTTTACCATTCAGTAGGTGGGTAATCCAAAGGCTCAACAAATGGAAGAACAGTTTCTGCTGGTTTGTGTTGGATTAGACCTCAATGCATGTTCCTCCAGGATAGACAGAGTATCTATCAAAAATGCTCTCTTTTGGCCGGGCACAGTGGCTTAAACCTGTAATCCCAGCACTTTGGAAGGCCAAGGTGAGAGGAGTGTCTGAGCTCAGGGGTTCAAGAACAGCCTGGGCAACTTGGCAAGACCTCATCTCTACAATAAACCAAAAAATCAACCAGGCATGGTAGCGTGCACCTATAGTCTCAGCTACTTGGAAGACTGAGGCAGAAGGATCATGGGAACCCAGCAGGTACGATGCTAGGGTGGCCATGAGCATGCCACTGCACTCCAGCCTGGGTGACAGAGTGAGACTCCAACTAAAAAAAAAAAATGCTCTCTTTTATGACTTGATTTCTAACCTCTTTCCTCCTTCCTATATTATTAGTGTGTTAGACAATGCATATTTAATATATATGGACAACAGTAAACATTTCATTTATTCAATGTTTTATTCATTAACAAATGTATATGTGTTACATTTGATGTTGTAGCTTGGTGGTTCTCCCCAGAGAGGAATTTTGCTCTCTAGGGGACATTTGACAATGGCTGGTGACAATTTTGGTTATCACAACTGAAAGGACTTTACTGGCATAGTAGAAACCAGACTATTTTTGCTACATATACAATGCACAGAACAGTTTCCCACAACAAAGAATTATCCAATCCAAAATGTCAGCAAAGTCTCTGTGGAGAAGTCCGGCTTTAGGGATATGATAGTAAGGAAAACAAATAATTATTTCCATATTTGCTGTCTCCCACTATCACTATACTAAGGATAGTTTAAAAGATTGCCTGGCTGCCATCTTGTACCCTAGGGAAATCCAAAATTGGCAGATATGTTAATTCTCAACTGAATAGAAAGCTAAAGAAACTAACAATTAGTGACCGTTTTGCCAAATGCTAGATAATAGTATGTATTATAAGGTAAATTCATATCTCTTTTATTGCAGAACATACATTTCTCCCTAATTGGATAAACACATTTTCAGACCATTATAACAGAGTCCTTATTAAGTTGTATTTCCAGCATCCTACAATGGCAATAACATTTACATTTTCTTCTAATCCCCTGGATTCATAGCATGTGTCTAGCTGTCATTTGTTCTGAATACAGAATTGTTGACCAAATCCCTCTAAACTGCAAATATGTTTACGATGTCCTTCTTAATGTCAAAAGACTTCCACTACCCTTAATTGTCTGCCAACCTTTGCACTCTGTTTCCACGATCATCGCCTAGAAGAAAACCTGAAGTTCAAATAATTTGCCTGTTAACATCCCACTCAATACTTGTTCTTAGTTCCTGTGTACCAGATCCAGGGAACCTTCTACCCGTCATTATGGGTCAAAATTTTTCACTAGAATATATTTTTTAAAGTACTATAAGAAAAGGTACAGATAACATGCCTTTGACTTGAGATATAGTAAAATTATCATTCCTGATGGCTCTAAGGACACGAGAATAGATGATGGATAATATGTCATTTATAAATGGATTGGTGAAAATAGATGACAGGTAGATAGATAGATAGATAGATATACAGATAAATTAATAGATTGTTTTTATATTTATGGACGGCATGAACTCTTCAGGGATATTGAATGCATTAGATGACACAGCCAAGAACACAAAAATCTTGACAGTTTTAGAGATTGGAGCACATTTAAAGTCATAAAATTATACAAGGATGGTAAAAGGTCCTGTACTTGATTGTAGTGGGGACTAAGAGCATTATAGCACGGCAATTCAGAGCCCAAGCTCTGGAGCCTGGCTGTCAGGGTTCAAATCTTGGCATGATCATTTGCAGGGAGCTGTGTGACTTTTGACAGATGATTTGGCCTCACTGTGACTTTCTTTCCTTTTCTATAAAGTGGGGTTAATTATAATTTCATCCTCATGAGTTTGTTTAAGAACTAAATGTATGTAAAGCTTTAGAAAAGCACCTAATATAAAGTTAATGCTAAGTAAGTATTGCAATGGAGAAGACATGTTTCACTGCAGCAAATGTTCTGGGAGGTACATAATTGGGAAGGAGAAGCCAGTAATTGGTTTAACTCAATTTAAATTTTTAAAAGTGAGATTAGTATTCAAAAATAAAGAAATAAAAAGCCTCTGTGTATACAGGCTGTATCATAGATGAATAGTAATTAGACTGAGAGGACACAGCAATTCTTCCTTGCTCTCTGTTATTCAAACCACATCTGAAGAACTGGCAAGGGACAAAATAAAGGAAAAATAGAGGAAAGAAAGCAAGAGAGAGAAGAGATTTAAAGGAGGAATTATGTGTCCTAAACCAATAGTGAAGTTCGGCTTAAGACAGAAGGATTATGGATATGTATAGGACACGGTGGCTGTCGTCAAGTATCTAAAGAGTCGTCACATGTGGAAGAAATAGGTCTGTATTACTCCGATGAGTACAATTAGGAGGAGACACTGCAAGAAAATTAAATTCAGCTCATTGTACTTTTATACGTTTTCTTAAAGAACATTTCAGAGATGGGTAGTCCTGTCACAAAAAGCATAGTGTCTCTTTCCTCAGAAACTATTCAAGGATAGAGTTGGTGAAGGGATAGTACATAGACATCTTACCTAATCTTGCTGAGGAAAAGAGCTAGAAGGAAAGTTGGGGGTTGGTGAGAGAAGGAATGGCCAGGAAGTGACAAAAGTTATGGGGTGGAGGTCCTCTGGGGTAGACGCACCTCTCATCCACAGCAAAACACAGAACAGTAAAGCTGAGAGAAGGTAGTCCAAAGCAGGATGAAAACCAAAAGAAGCAGAAAGGCTGACAATGAGGTATCCTGTACAGACATTAGATGGCCAAATCTGAAGGAGAATAATCTTAAAAGAAAGACAAGTCGTTGAGAATTCTCTCAAATGCAACTTCCCCGGGGAGACCATTTTCTGACTTCAGTGTCTGGTAGTACCCCGTAGACATCTTCTTTAACAACCCTTGTTTGGTTTTGTTCATTTACAATTGTCTTAGATTATCTCATTTATTTGTGTATTTACTGGTTTGTGTTCTGATTGTCCCTCTCAAAGCATAAACTTCATGAGAGCAGGGACCTTTGTCTATTTTGTTTTCCACTGTTCACTCAGCACTTGAAAGAGTGCCTGATATATGGTAGGCATTTAGGATACATTCATTCAAAAAGTAAATGAATGAATGGCCAGACTGATAGATAATGAAAGAACTATATCAGCCAGAGACAGTGGAGGTTGTTGAGAGAACGAGGAGTTGTTCTTTCCAGAAATAACTGTAAGGCTAATGAGTGACTGTCTGATTTATGTATTTAAACCCTGTGGTTTGGGGATAAGTGACATGTCCTAGACAATTAAGGATATGTGAGGAAATTGAGAGCAAAAGAGTCTAAGAAAGTTTCAAACACTGGAAGAGAGGCAGATACATTGGACTACATCAATGATATTCAAAGGATCATCCCACAACAACAGCACCAGAATCACTTCAAGACCAGTTAGAGCTCAGATCCTTAGCCTCCCAATTCACACTTTCTCTAGGTGGCTACAATACACACTACAATCTGAGAACCACTGAGCCATCGATCTTTAGAGGCCCTTCCAATGCTCAGGTTCCATGATTCCATAAGAAAGAGAGGACATAGGAATAAACCCCAGGTGATAGAAAAAAATTTCTGGGTCATCCCTAGCCAAACTACACTCCATGGAACTTGAAAACAATAACAAAATCAACTAGAGTAATTCCTCAGAGTGTTAATTTTTTGCTTCTTTATCTGTTTTGAATAGAAAAATATTTCCTTTAGAAAAATGCTAGATTTAATACCATGGCATATTTCTTTCCTGTAGGAGTCCTCAGAGCCTTAACACTAATAGAAATTGTGACTTTCCAAGAAAATTCAAGTAGTACGGCTTCTTTTGTTGTGTATTTCAAAAAGAAATACATTTGTTGATATAGTTCATCAAGAAATCCTCATTTCTACAGTACATCGTTCAGGAAGAGTGTTTTGCTAAATACTATTTAAGAAACAGAGGGATGACAAGCTTTTCTTGAGAAACAAATGCCCAAAAAAACAGAAGGACCACAAGAGATACTAATGGAATCCAAGGATCAAATTATTGTCCTTGACTACTTGTGTTTGTATATTGAAATATCTCTTTCTAACGTAGGATATTTTTAACAGGGCTATTTGCTTTTTTCTCTTGCTGATTTGAGTTATTTGTAGATTCTAGAGATTAGTCATTTGTCAGATGTATAGCTTGCGAATATCTTCTTCCATTCTGTAGGTTGCCTCTTTGATCTGTTGATTACTTGTTTTGCTATGCAGATGCTTTTTAGTTTAATTATGCCATCAAAAAGAAGGAAATAATGTCTTTTACAGCAACTTGGATGAATTTGAAGAACATCATTCTAAGTGATCTAACGCAGGAACAGAAAACCAAACACCGCATATTCTCACTTATAAGTGAGAGCTAAACTAAGGATCTGCAGTGGCATAGAGAATGATGGACAATGGAGTCTCAGAAGGGAGAGGGAGGAAAAGGTGGAAGAACAAAAAAATTGTGTACAAAATGCACCAGTGGGAGTGGTGGGTACACTTAAAACCCAGACTTCTTTGTCACTCTACAATAAAGCCATGTATTCAAAAACTATCTGTACCCCCTAAAGCTATTGAAATAAAGAAAAAAAACAGAAGCGAAGTCTTCTTTAAATATATATATATGTAATGTAGGACTGATATCTATGTATCTAAGAAACACTCCACTAAAGGTAACATAAAGTACAGGTGTGCCAATAAGTCTAAGATTGTTTTCTAGATCATGAGGACTTGCACATTTTCACTTTCCTCATACTCATATAAGTGAAAAAAGAAAGGGAGTTTTTAGGGTTTTTTTCTTAGTTGAAAGGAGCTGAAATTATACTCAGTAGTGATTCATTACACAATATTACCTGTGTCAGGCATTAGAAAATTGCATTTCAGCTGAGGACATGAAAGTAGGTATATGAGTTACTGTGATGGTAAACAACTTTTTAATTAATTTATTTAAGCATTTTCAATTTTCATTTCAAAGCAAAGGAACAATATAGAATGAGGAATAAAAAAATTAATCTGTATATATAATGCTCATTAAAATATAGGAAGAATTCAGTGCTGTCTCACCAAAAGCACCATTCAAGCTGTGTTAGAGCAGACACCAGCAGCTTCATGGGTTCTCTAAAGTACACTAAGGAAAGTTAATGAACACTAATTAATCAAAGTAATATTTAGTTCCATTTCCAATTAACTCCCGCAATGGATGTTTGTAAGAGAAAATATGGATGACTAAAGACAAGTCTATTATTTATTTAGGCATTATTTATTTATGCCCCCAACTACATCCAAAAATAATTGATTCAAACCACAATGCAAGTAATCAATACAGTAAAACTATTTTCAAAAGCACAGGAAAAAATAAGTCAGGCAGTTAGAGGGAAGGGAGAGGAAAAAGAAAGTAATTATAGAATAAATTATAGAATAAGACCCAATATAAAGGAAGATACTGCACAAACTAAAGATTTATCTTTAAATTTCCTGGCTATTGTGTGTGTGTGTGTGTGTGTGTGTGTGTGTGTGTATGTGTGTATATACATATATGTGTGTGTATATATGCATGTATATGTATAGAGAGAGAGTGTGTGTGTGTGTGTATAATTTCTATATAATTGCAAATCTTGCATTAACTACTGAGAGGAAGCATAGAGTGGACAAAGTTTATCCTAATCCTAGCTTCAGAAAAAAAATCACATGAGTCCTCATATAGGAAATGTTGAATACATTCACATATAATATCCTTAATTGCTATTTCATTTTTTTAATGTGGAGCTATTCTACATTGGATCATTTATCATATGAGTTCAAAAAAAGGCAGTGATAGCATTGTATGATGTTATTCTATAGGACATAGCCCAGTCTATACTGATTTAACTTAATGAAAGTTTAAAATTTAGAGTCAGGAGAAATACATGAATGATGTGCATCTTAGAGTAACCTAGTTGAATGCTAAAGGTCTCATCTGAACTTTTTTTAAAATAATTTTTTATTTTTCATTATAAAGATGTGGGGTACCATTCAGGGTTAGGCACTCAAATGTTGATTATGGAGGCACCCTTGTTGATGAGGTATGCCTCTCCCTCGCCTAGCAGTTTCCCTCAACTGCCAATCCCACCCCACCCCCCCAACAGTTTCCCACTACTGCCAAATCCTTTCTTATAGTATTATAATTGTTCAAGGTCTGCTTATGAGTGAGAACATATGATACTCTGTTCTTTGCTTCTGTGATAGATCACTGAGTATGATCAACTTTAAGTCCATCCAAGTTGCTGCAAAGTCCATATGTTTGTCCTTCTTTATGGCTGCATAATATTCCATTGTATATATGTATCACATTTTTTTATCTATTCCAGTTTAGATGGGCAACACGGTTGGTTCCATGTTTTTGTTATTGTGAATAGAAATGCAACAAACATACATGTGAAGGTATCTTTTTTGTAGAATGATTTGAGTTCCTCTGGGCATATTCACAATCATGGAATTGCTAGGTCATATGGAAGGTCAATTTCTAGTTCGTTCAAAAATCGCCACACTGTCTTCCAAAGAGGTTGCACTAGATTGCATTCCCACCAGTGGTGTAGATGCGTTCCTTTTTCTTTGCATCCTCACCAGCATCTGTTTTTGCTGTTGTTTGTTTTATTAATGATGGCTGTTCTTACTGGGGTTAGGTAATATCTCAATGTGGTTTTGATTTGCATTTCTCTGATGACAAGTGAGGCTGAGCACTTTTTCATGTGTCTGTTGGCTGCCCATATATCTTCTTTTGAGAAGTGTTTATTCATGTCTTTTGCCCACTTTTTAATGGGATTGTTTGGTTTTTTTTCCTTTTGGTGTGTTTGAGTTCCTTGTACATCCTAGATGTTAAAGTTTTGTCAATATACAGTTGGAAAATATTTTTTCCCATTCTGTGGGCTGTCTCCCTGCTTTCTTGATGGTGTCTTTTGCTTTTCAGAAGCTTGTTAGTTTGATAAGGTCCCATTTGTCTATCTTATTTCTTAAGGTATGGGTATTTAAGGTTTTGAATAGGAATTGGTTGCCAGTTCCAATCTCCATACGGGTGTCTCCTGCGTTTTCTATAAGGTTCTTATAGTTTGAGGTTTTACGTTTAGGTCTTTGATCCACTTAGAGTTAATCTTTGTGTATGGTGATAGGTAAGGGTCCTGTTTCAATCTTTCTGCATGTGATCAGCCAGTTTTCCCAGCACCATTTACTGAATAGGTTCTCCTCTCCCCAGTGGTTGTTGTTGGAAGCTTTGTCAAAGATGAGTTGGTTGAGGAATTGAGGCTTTGCTTCTGGAATCTCTATCCTGTTCCATTGGTCTATGTGCCTGTTCTTGTACCAATACCAGACTCTTTTGATTACTGTAGCCTTATAGTAAAGTTTGAAGTCCGGAAGAGTGATACCTCTTGCTTTGTTTTGTTGTTGTTGTTGTTGTTGTTGTTGTTGTTGTTGTTTTTGCTCAGGATTTTTTGGGCTATTCATGGTCATTTTTGTTTCCATATGAGTTTTTGTATTGTCATTTCCAGATCTGAGAAGAATGATGTTAGTAACTTAATGGGTATTTACTGAATCTGTAGATTGCCTTTGGTGGGATGGACATCTTAACAATGCTGATTCTTCCTATCCACGAGCATGGCATATTTTTCCATTTGTTTGTGACTTCTTGGATTTCTTTGAGCAGTGTTTTGTAGTTCTCATTGTAGAGGTCTTTCACTTCTCTGGTTAGGAAGATGCTGAGGTATTTCTTGTGTGTGTGTGTGTGTGTGTGTGTGTGTGTGTGTGTGTGTGTGTGTTTATCGTTAATGGGACTGTGCTTTTTATTTGGGTCTCTGCCTGCTTGTTGTTGGTGTATAGGCATGCAACTGTCTTATGCACATTTATTTTGTACCCTGAGATTTTACCAAAGTCCTTTATCAGTGCAAGCAGGTTTTTTGACAGATTTTCTTGGATTTTCAAGGTATAGGATCATAACTTCAGCAAAGAAGGATAACTTGACTTCTTCTTTTCCTATCTGTATACCACTGATTTCCTTCTCTTGTCTAATTGCCCAATCTAGGACTTCCAACACAATGTTGAACAAGAGGGGTGACAGTGGGCAGCCTTGTCTTGTTCCAGTTTTCAGGGGAATTTTTTCCAGTTTCTGTTTATTTAGCAATATATTAGATGTGGGTTTACCATAGATGGCACTTATTATTTTGAGGTATGTTCCTTCTATACCTAGGTGTTTGAGGGTTTTTATCAAGAAGAGATGCTGGATTTTATCAAAAGCTATCCATATAGGTATACATAGTAACCTCTGGTAATCTTTCTGTATTTCTTCAGAGTCAGTTGTGACTTGATCTTTTCTATTTCTGATTGTGTTTATTTGGAATTTTTCTCTCTTTTTTCTTGGTCAATCTGGCTAGGGGTCCATCAATCTTGTTAATTCTTTCAAAGAAACAGCTTTTTGTTTTGTTGATGTTTTCTATGTTTTTGTTTGTTTTTTGTTTGTTTGTTTGTTTGGTTTGTTTTGTTTTGTTTTGTCTTCTATGTCCTGTATTTGGGCTCTAATTTGGTGATTTGATTCTTCTGCTAAAGTTGAGTCTTGGTGGTCTTCTCTTTCCAGCTCCCAACTGTGATTTCTTAGACTGTCCACTTGTGATCTTTCCATTTTCTTGATGTGTGTTTGTAGAGATATAAATTCCCCTCCTAGAATTGTTTTCATGGCATCCCAGAGGTTTTAGTAAGATATTTCTTCATTTTCATTTGTTTCCAGGATTCTTTTAATTTCTGTTTTGATTTCAGTGTTGACCCATTAGTTGTTCAGCATCATGCTGTTTAGTGTCCATGTCTTTGTGGGCTTTGGGGAAATGTTTTTGGTGTTGATATTTATTTTTATTCCACTGTGGTCTGAGAATGTGCACGGCAAAATTTCAACCTTATGGAATTTGTTTATGCTTGATCTATGGCCAAGGATGTGATCGATTTTGGAGTACGTTTCATGTGGTGATGAGTAGAATGTGTATTCTGTGGTTGTTGGGTGGATTAATCTGTAGGTATCTATTAAGTCCTTTTGGTTGAGTGTCAAGTTCAGGTTCTGGATCTCCTTATTGATTTTTTACCTCAATGATCTATCTAGGGCCGTTAGTGGAGTATTCAATTCCCCTGCTATAATAGTGTTAGAGTCAATATCTTTTTTTAGTTTACTTACTAGTTGCTTTATAAATGGTGGTGCTCCTGTGTTGGGTGCATATATGTTTAGGATGGATATTTCTTGCTGATGGATTGAATCTTTTATCATTATGTAGTGTCCTTTTGCATCTGTTTTAATTTTTGATAGCTTAAAGGTTGTTTTGTCTGATATTAATATTGCAACTCCTTCCTTCTTTTGTAATCCATTTGCCTGGAAACTCATTTTCTATTCTTTAACTTTTAGTCTGTTTGTGCCCCTTGTAGTGAGATGAATCTCCTGGATGCAGCAAATAATTGGGTCATGGTTTCTTAACCAGTTTGCCATTTTGCGTGGTGCATTTAGTCCATTCACATTCAGACTGATTATTGAAATGTGATTGTTTACCTCTGTCATGAGGTTCTTATAAAGCTTTTTCTATGTTTGCTGGTTTTCTGTTGGCTTTGGGGTTAATGTATGTGTGCGTTTTCAAGTTTCTAGTTGCACTGCATTCTCTGTTGATTCTGTGCTCTGCTCTTCTCTTGGGAAGTATGTGGTCATTCTTTTTTTCTTTCTTCTGTGTTTAATACCTTTTTAAATGTCTCCTATAGAGCTGGTCTGGAAGCTGCATAATCTCTTAGGGATTGGATGTCTGGGAAGGATTTCAATTCTCCATCACTGATGAAGCTGAGCTTGGCTGGATAGGAAATTCTTGGTTAAAATTGTTTATCTTTGAAGACTTTGAATAAAGGGCTCCAGTCCCTTCTTGCTTGTAGTGTTTCTGCCAGTAGGTCTCCTGCTATTCTGATTGGTTTCCCCTGATAGGTAGTCTGATCTTTCTCTCTTGCTGCCTTTAGGATTTTTTTCTTTTGTGCCTACTTTGTGTAGGTGAATTATTATGTGTCTAGTGGTTGGTCTTCTTGTTTGATGTCTTGTGGAGTTCTCTGTATTGCTTGTGCTTGACTGGTCACAACTCTGGGGAGATGGGGAAAGCTTTCTTGGATTACCTCCTGGAATACTTGCTCCAGGTTGTTCTCCATTTATCTTTCTTCTTCTGGGATACCAATCAGGTATAGGTTCAGCTTCTTGATATAATCACACATCTCTTATAGGCTTTGTTCTTTCTTTCTGAGTCTTCTTTCTATGTCTTTTTACAGATCAGGTTAATTCCATGTTCTGGTCTTCAAGTTCTGAGATTCTTTCTTCAGCTATATTAATTCAGCTTTCCATGCTTGTCATCTTGGTGTCTATTTTCTGGATGAAATATTTTATTGCCAAAATCTCTGTTACAAGTTCTCTCAGTGTTGCATCTTGTCTTTCTTGAGTCTTATTCACTCTTTCCATCCATTCCCTAATCCCTATCATATTCTGGGGCCAGTTGTTGGTGACTTCCATTGCTTGGGCACCAAGGTCTGATTTTTCAGGAGTTTTGTGTTTGGTACACTTGTAATTGCCCGAGGTCTTCCTTTGATTTTTCCTCATATCTCTTGTTTTTTTCTTTAGATCTGTTATTCAGTGTCAGTGGGAGAGGCTTTCCCTTCTGATGTTTGCTCAGTCCTCTATTCTTCCCTGATTCAGGCTCTAGATTTGTTCACTGATGTCTTTGGAGTTCTTCCTCATCCTTTTCTGGCCACACCCTTTGTCCCATGACTGGATCAGGGTAGGGGGTGGGGTGCCTGGAATTCAGCACTTGTCAGGTCCCTCCAAAGTTTGTGCTCTCAGGATATTCCCTCCGGTTATGATCAATCCCTGAGTAGTTGATCCACCAGTCACAGAGATTGGGTCTGTTCCTCCATGGTGAGCAAGTCAGAACACTTTCCTGCACTGCCTTCAAAATGGTGGTGGGGTGCCTTTCTTGTCCTCTTCTGTGGGACCTTGCCTCTGGACTCCCTCTGCAGTCCCTGCTGCCAGTATCCTGCCAGTCACTGAAGTTGTAAGGCAAAGCCAGGAGCCAACAGTCTCTCTTCTGCCTCAGTGGTAAGGGAGGGCTTGGGACAATAGTTTCTCCTCAGTGATTTTTCACAGGAAAACTGTCCATCTAAAAAAAATTAATGGCACTCAGCTTCTGGGATCTGGTAAGAGCCAGGGACAAAGTAGAGAAGCTGCAGCACTAGCTGTTGCACCAGGAGCCTAGTCACCCACTCACAAGCCCCAAGGAGGGTTTGTTGATTTAAAAGAAAAAGAAAATAGTGCTTGGTTTCTGTGTCCTGGGAATCACTAGGGTCCAAGCCCAGCCTCTGTGGGCCCAACCACTGCACCAGGAGAGCCCTGGCTGCCGGCTCCAGATCTCACTCAGTCAGCCACTAACATACTCACTTGCTCACAAGCACATACACAAATTTTCCCATACACTCACTCACTCACTCACATGGGGACTCTCATAGTCTGACTGGCATGGCTGCCATCTTCCTGACCTCTTCATCATCTGAACTTTTGACACGACTCTGACAAACTACTTAAACATGGAGATGCTATCAAATATTTGAAGTTTATACATTCTGTGTTGTCAATTGAGTTCTTCACTATAGATGCATATCCATGAACATTATTTACATGAGGTGAAATCTACCGCACAAAAGAAATGGCTCTAGATAATTAAAAAATCAGTAATAAAATAAATATGTCAAGTAATATTTCCAATTAAAGCAGACCACATTGGTTTTGCCAGGAATGTAGGCTTAGAGAGATTTTGTGATTCCTTTATGGACCAGCTATGGCAGGGGTTGCTCTAAAATCAGATGGTCTGGCTTAATTTATTTTGTCAATTGATTGGATTGAATAAAAGTTTTCCCTCTTGGATTAGAGGGAAGTCACTTTCAATTTTTGTTGTTCTAACCCTAACAATGTGCTCAATGTAGTAAGTGTACAATTTATGTCTTTAAATACACAACTATTTTTAACTACACAATTATTTAAATACACAACTATTTAAATACACAGCTATCTAAATACACAACCATTTTTCAATACACAATTATTTTAAATACACAATTATTTATTTCAGGTGTTTTGGAAATCTATTAGATTAGGAGACTTGTTAACCTATTCAATTAATATTTGCTACATGACTCCCACATTCCAGGTATTGTGTTAGTTCTTAAGATACAATGATGAGTTAGACAGACTTAGTATCTGTCCCTACAAAGGCCAGCAATAAAGAAACAATTATACAAATTAATATCTTAATTCCAATTGTGATGATTTTTCAAAAGAAAAATAGAGGACACCAGAAAAGCAAATAGGGCAGACGAAATATCGTAACCACTTGTCTTTGAGAATTTAGGATTTTGTGGATAAGAGTCTTTGGAATGACAGAAACCAACTCTTTTTGAGTGCAAGACATATTTTTTGGAGCATTTACTACATCGTGGCCCTGGACTAGTCACAGAGAGGAGTAGAAATGACTGAGATGCAATCTCTGCACTCAGTAACCTCAAAATGCAGCATAAAGATGTGCTCTAGCTATAATCTAAAGAAAAATCAGTAACTGTATAGAAAAGAGATCACAAATTCACTCAAAAACTTCAGAGAAAGTGAGGATCAGTGGGAGACTCAAACTTCACCTGTATTATGACCACTTATGTACCTAATCCTGGATTGTACACCACACCACATCTTTAAAATAAAATGAATAAAGCTTTAGAGGATAAAAAGATTCTCACAGTTGAGATGATCGGAGAGCTTTATTGAAGAAAGAGATGTAATGGTCATTAAAGAATGCATATGTAGAATGCCAATGGAAGAAAAAAAGAAGACAAGCATTTCAAAGGACAGAAAAGCAAATGCAAAGGAGATGGTATGAGGAAACAAGCCACCAGCTGCTGTCAGGAGTCATGGATGAAGGACACATGTGAGTTAATCAGGGGTAGAAGGAAGGACAGATAGGTTACAGCCAGTTCAGGAGACTGTTCAATGCCAGGCTGCAAAGTCTGCTCTTCATTCAGTAGGTGATGGGGACCCACTGGAGACTTTTGATCAGGAGAGTGACATGATAAAAAGGGAGCTTTAAGAACCTTAAACTCTGCAGGTGATTGTGAGAGATGTGAGACCAAAGTCAATCAGACCAGCTGGCAGTCCAGACAAGAGGCAATAAGGGCCTGAACTCTGACAGTAGGAATGAAAATGAGAAATTAGTAAAGGACGCTGAGCTCTGAACCCATTAGGAATCACCTGTGGCAACTGATCTGATCACAGCAGCAGTGTCACCTCCATTAACTCTATTGTGTTGCATCTCCAGGAGCCTAAGAACTGATCGGTGCTAGGAGACACCTCCATAAGTAAAGGCAGACTCATTCTGCCACATCTACATAGATAGATGCAATCACACAGGACTGCCTCTGTAGTCTTTGACTTAATTTTAAAGTCACATACTACATGAACAGTAGTGCTCTTATGCATATCCTTGAAGCTGTTAAAATACTTTTCAGTTGTATCCACTCCTCTCTCTACTTTAGTCTAAAGAGGCTTCATTTCATTCTCTGCAAACACATTTTTTTCCCTATCTCCCTAGACAAGACCTTCCCTTACCTCCCCAAACTCAGATACAAACACAAGTTAGGGTCATATCTTGAAAAAGGACGGAAGAAAATTCCATATTCAAATTTTAATTAATAAAGAATAAGTATCAAGAAACATGGGACAATGACAGCCACAGAGATGCCCCATTTAATTTAAAAAAAGGGACTTTCCAATTCATACTTTGTTACGAGGAACTTCATTACTGACGTTGAAACACACCAAAGAGGGCAAACCTTTCGTGTTCAAGAAGATGGCCTCTAAAAGTCCTACTTCCTATATTCACATCCAAGCTCTGTCACGCGTTTGCTGTGAGATCTGGGAAAGGTATACAACTTCTCCAGGCCTCAGTTTACGTATTTAAACATGAGAATAGGAATTTTACTGATCTAAAGTAATGCTTGAGGATTAAGTACAATGATTCACATAAAGTTTAGCACAGTCACAAGTACATAGCACTCAAAAAATGAGTTATTATTTTTTATGATATTATCGATCAACGTCATACTGGAGGACTTTTGTCTTCTATTCCTTCTATGGAAAAATGATTTTGTATAATGTTAGTCTAGTGGGATAAATCAAGATCGTCTGCAACCCTGTGATTCAGAGGTCATGTGTCTCGACATGTGGAATTTATCTTCCTGTGACACTGAAGATTTTTTCAGAGCTAAGATGATCAGAATTTCCACTTTCATCTGCCACGCGAAAAAAGTGCACACAAAGGAACTTTATTCAAAGATAATCTGTTAAACCATCACCTCACAAGCTAATAGAAAACTGAGGGCTTAGACTTCAGTTTTGGTTTAAATTTGCAACTATCTCACTTCACACGAGATGGCTTCACCTTAAGATAACACATTTTTTATAACTTAACAAAAAGTTGACACTTTTTCTATATTCTATGACTATGTCCTTGAATGTGTAAACAGAAACTCAAACATTCTCTGTATCAGCTTTTCCCACAACATGTTCTTTTTACAGAGTCGTTCCCTGAGGTCTTTTTTCTCAAAAGTAGTCAAGCAAATGCGGAAAACACTGTATTCCCTATCCCCTCTCCCTTAAAGATTCACAATGAATATTAGCATGTTAAAGGCTGTTCGAAATCTCATCAAAAAGAAACATATCAAACTATGTTTCACCCTGGTTTTTTTATAACATAGCGTTTTAATATAAATATAACATACTGAAAAAAATTATGTTCTAGATATTTTGACTCATCTAAAAGTCAATTAAGGCAATGCGAACCCTTGAGTTATTTTCCAAATTAAGTAAACAACTGAGAAATAGTTCAGGAGGTTGAAGGCAGTCATTTAAATCTTAAATGTTGTTCACTATTGACCTTTTTTAAGGGATTGCTATTCCTAAAATTATTGAAACAAATTATTATAGGTGACCAGATCTTAATTAAAAAGTTAATATAGTGAACATATCATGGTATTAATGTATAAACTTTGGGGGAAACTAAGTTTAATAGCTGTCTTGAAATCTCAGAAGAGTTTTCAGTAATAAATGTTCAATTTATTATTTTTACATTTTGCTCTGATCATTGGAGCAGACATTTTATGCCTACTGTGTGCCTGGGCATTTGATATTTGAAAGTTGCTATAAAGAGATGCTAAGAACCTTTAATTATCTTGTGGCTACACATTACTAACAGTTTATCCTGAAAAGGAGTATCAAAATGAATCAAAGGGCTTCCTAAGACATGCTAACTTTTGACATTCTCTTGATCTTGGGGAAGAGATAAGCACAGAACAGTTTCTCTTTCAGGCTGAACTATGTATAGATTTCATGGTGAACATACTGAGAACTCACAATTGTATATTTCTGCCAAAGGATTCCCAAATTCACTAAAACCAACAAATTAACATGAAAAACAAAGTAGTATCATACATGTTGGTTTTAATAGTGTCTGTTATGGAAACTCTGAAACATGACGTTGGATGAAAAGACTTCTTACAGTTTTCACTAGCTTCTATGTTGGGTTCTGCTTGAAATTAGGACACAAACACTTTAAAGGGAAAAAAGGGAGAAGTAAAAGAATGAAATATGGAGTGAAAGGAAGAAACATAGTGTAGATGAAAACACCTAAAAACTGTCAAATCTGGAAGAAGTCTTGGCACAAGTTGCTTCATGTAGATACATTTTTCAAATTTTCTTTTAATTAATACGTAAATACCATTATAGTACAGAATTATATCTGGAAGTCTGTTAAGAAATGTTTGGCCGGGCTCAGTGGCTCAGCCTGTAGTCCCACCACTTTGGGAGGCTGAGGCGAGTGGATTGCCTGAGCCTGTGGGCTCAAGTCCAGCCCGGGCAACTTGGCGAGAACTTGTATCTACAATAAATAAATAAGTAAAAATTAGCCAGGCATTGCATACCTGTAGTTCCAGCTACTTGGAAGGCTGAGGTGGAAGAATCGCTGGAGCCCAGCAGGCCGACGCTGTGGTGGCTGTGAGTGTGCCACTGCACTGCAGCCTGGACAACAGAGTGAGACTCCAACTCAAAAAAACAAAAAAAGAAATGTTTAACATTCATTCACATTTTTAAAAATGGTATTTCCTCGTAGTTTGACTGAATGGAAAATTATAATTTCAAATTAAAAAACAGCAATATTGAGTGATATTTTGATTGTTTTTTTTTTAATTTTTTGTTCACTTGTTTTCTTTCAATCATTCTCTATTTGTAGACTCCCTGGATCTGTTAAAAATAAAGATGGATTTTTTCAAAACCCTAATTTGTATTGCCAAATTAATCACTGACTTCAAGAATAGGTCTGAACACAAATTAATCAACATTCCCAAAACATCAAAAGTATTGCAGATTTGGATCCGATCATATTTTAAGAGCTCATGCTATTTAACTAGTTCAAAATCACTTTTGCTTAGAAACAGTCAGTTGTGTGAGCCTAATCATCAATTAAATGTTATTTATTAATAATCTTTGTATTATACTCATGGTTGTAATTCAATAATATTTTATTAAAGTTAGGTGGATATATAAGTATGTAATGTTGAATATACTACCTAAATTATTCATGCTATAGATCTCCTATTCTTATAATCATGATCCCTGAGGTTATCTAGTCTCACTTGGTAACTTATCTAAACCTTCCATTCTGCTTGATTCCCTACACACTCTCCTTACCACATGATGACTCTGGGTGTTCATTCTATTTACAAATAAAAACTATGGATAAATTACTTCTCTATACACCTAGAATCAATATCCTAAACATACATAGTTATCTCTCATTTTTCCTTCAGACCCAGAGAAAAGATTTCCTTTCCTCTCTAAATCTATCCCCTCTATTTCTTTTCCTATTTTTTTTTTTTTTGAGTTGGAGTCTCACTCTGTCGCCCAGACTGGAGTGCAGTGGCATGCTCCCGGCCACCGCAGCCTCGACCTGCTGGGCTCTGGCGATCCTTCCACCTCAGCCTTCCAAAGCAGCTGGAACTACAGGCGCGCGCTACCATGCCCGGCTAATTTTAGATTTATTGTAAAGATGAGGTCTCACCAAGTTGCCCAGGCGGGTCTCACACCCTCAGGCTCAGGCAATCCACTCACTTCAGCCTCCCAAAGCACGGGATTACAGGCTAAGCCACCGAGCCCGGCTTATCCCCTCTATTTCATTCCTCCATAGCTCTTCTCAGTTTTTACAGAGCATTACGAGTCCCTCTTTCTTAAAGCTTTCTTCTTTGACCCAGAATCTGAACCTTATGTCTGGTTCTTTGCTTTTATTACCTTTAAACAGCTACACTGCTATATAATAGTTGTTGGTGGTTCAGAAAGCCTCAAAGAAAAAAAAACACAGACAATATTCTCTCTTGCCAAGACATAAAAATAGATTAGGTGGTATTAGAAATATATTCAATAACCTCTGAATTAAATTTTTTTAAGTTGGGATCAGAGGGAGAAATAGCTCACAAAGAACCAGACATTGAAAATGATATAGAGACATAGAGAATGATATAATTGACACTGGAGACTCAGAAGCGGGAAGGAATGGGGGACAAAAAATCACCTATCGGGTACAACATGAACAGGTGAGGGTGGTGAATACAGCACAGGTGAGGGTGTTGGATACAGCCAGACCATAAATATCTGATCCTCTTAAAGCTATTAAAATAAATAAAGAAAAAAAGTTACTATTGGAGTTATAGAGTGGTGCTGTGATATTGACACAGTCAGAAAGCGCATAAGTACATCTTCTACATATGCACATTTATACACAATGTGTCGTGTTTCCTATTCCCAGAGTAATCTAGTTGAAATTAGCAGTAAGAACAATAGAATAGAAGTCAGGGAACTGCCATTCTGCTGCATTAAATCATCCTTTGATGTTAAACAAGTTAGACGGGCCTCAATCTTCACATCTGCAAAACACGGGTGTGATTCTAGGGCAATGTTGTTTAACTGTTGGCCACGATCCATTTGTAGGTGCTGAACAGCACTGACTTCACAGATATACACCCTGTGCAGTCTCATTTGCTCAGAATTCTGCATGGACCAAAGGGCCCCACCCTTGAATTAATGCTCTACTATTATTATCTGACACCTTAATCATTTTTTAACAAGTTGACCCATAAGATTCATTTTGCTTTAGACCCTGCAAAGTATGTAGCTGGTCTTGGTGATGAGGACAATTTGGCAGATTGGGATTAGCATTTTTTTTCTTTTTTTTCTAATTTTTATTTTAAAGATGGGTACAATTCAGGGTTAGGTATTCAAATAGTCATTGCACAGTAAAGTTTGAGCCTCACTTTGGTCCCTACCTCACCTGGTTTGAGATCAGGTTCCGTTATTGATGAAGTGTGCCCCCTAGTCTGGCAGTTTCTCTCTACTGCCAATCCCTTTCTTATAGTATTATGATAATTGTTCAGGGTCCACTTATAAGTGAGAACATATGGTACTTGGTTCTTTGTTTCTGTGATAGATCACTGAGTATGATAGACTCTAAATCCTTCCAAGTTGTTACGAAGTTCTTAATTTTGGCCTTCTTTATGGCTGCATAATATTCCATCATGTATATTTACCACATTTTAAAAATCTAGTCCACTTAATGAACTAGAAGAGAAAATGCCTGAATATATTACCAAAGCATAAGTAATTTTTCCTGAAACTTTTGCTTCTGTTTTATTTACATGAATGCTAATGTGTGTGTGTATGTGTGTGTGTGTGTGTGTGTGTGTGTATGCACGCGCACAGTGGAAAGTGGATATCTGTGTATGAGTATTTAGTTGCAATTTCTTTCATGAGTTATAACCAGTGATTAGACCAATGTGAAGGTCCCTACCAGATCTAACATTCTAGATTTCCATGTCTCTTGTTATTAGCCAAGGTGGCATAATTGACGAGTTTTTTTCTTCCATAGAAGAAAAAATAATTGTGCAGTGGAATAACTTAATGATTCCAACAAAAGAATTCAAATTCAAAGGCAGCAGTAGGTAAAGTGATCCTATACACAAAGAAAAAAATTGTAACTTAAAGGTAAACATTCAAAATGTTTATACATTCAAAATAAAAGTTAAAAATACTTGTCAAGTAAATCAAGATTAGTACCCTATAATACCTAACAAAGAAACAGGAAAGGTAGAATTGTGCTCTGTTGGCAACATATCAAGCAGGTATTCTCCAAAAATGGGAAGTTGACTAATTGGCCTTTCATTATAAGTTGCAACCTCAAATTTCACCATCATACACATTAATATAAATATTTTGAACCCTCAAATATGTGGGACTTTTCTTCACTCTTATTTAAAGATTACATTCTGTAACGTACACAACTTTCTGGTATGTATTGAACCTGTACATTGAACCTCGGATATGACACAGTATGCATGGAATAACAAGCTTTTTCCAGAGACGGGTGGGTTGATAAAAACTGCCAAATGTATCTAAGCCATATAATTTTTTCATATTTAGAAAGCAATGACATTCTTTTTCTCTTAAATAAACTACTTTTACAACCCCCATTTACAAAATGTGAGCTTTCCAGAGATTAAAAGCTTTCTCTAGCCAAGCAGAAATAGGATGGAGTTAAAACATTTTTCTGACACACTCTAGACTTGCCAGAGTTCAACAGGAAAGCTGTTAAGAAAGCCCATTCCAGGATAATACTCTTCTGAGAAAATGTTCAAAATATAAAATTATGACCCCAAGGTGAACTGAAAGCCAGGGAGGCCTCTGCTTATAATTATAGTCCCCAAACCATTTCAATTCAAGTACATTTCAGAAGCTCTGTATATGTGAATTATTTGTCAAATCGCTATCATTATACATGCTATAATGTGTATTTTGGGTGCTCACCACAAGAACCTTTCGGATAAAATACAATTTGGATATATAGATTCCGAATCTGATAAATAGCTATCATTTTTCTTCTGTGGTTAAGGAAGTCATATTCCTATTCTGCCTGATAATATAGTGTAAAAGGCATTCCTAACTGTGTCCCAGTAGTAGACAAAAGATCACTGAGGAATAACTCAGCGGTAATAAAACCAATCTGTGTTACGTTAGTCAAGAAACTGACTATACAGTTTTGCAAAAAGAAAGCATGCATAACATTGACAGCTTGCAAGTTAAGAAGTCAAAAGACCTCGACTTATCCCTTGTTTCAACTTCAGCTACTATTTTGTCTCTTTTGTGCTATAGCTTCCTATTAGCAAAGGGAAGGAGGTAAACATTTTCTCAGAGTCATCTACCAAAATTGCTGTTGAAGTCAGAATGGCCATTATTAAAAGAAAAAAGAACAATAGATGTTGGCACAGATGCAGAGAAAAGGGAATACTTCTATACTGTTGATGGGAGTGTGCATTAGTACAACCTCTATGGAAATAGATATGGAGATTTCTCAAATAACCAAAAGGACATCTCTCACTTGATCCACAATCCCACTGCTGGATAATAATATCTACACAAAGGAGCAGAAGTCATTATAGAAAAAAGGCACCTGCACTCACATGTCATTACAGCACAATTCACAATTGTAAGATGTGGAATCCACCTAAATTCCCATCAACCAATCAGTGAATAATGAGAATGTGGTACATATACACTATAGAAAACTATTCAACTGTAATTCCGGCTACTTGGAAGGCTGAGTGGAAGGATCGCCGGAGCCCAGCAGGTCGAGGCTGCGGTGTCCGGGAGCGGCCACTGCACTCCAGTCTGGGCGACAGAGTGAGACTCCAACTCAAAAAAAAAAAAAATTCCACATCTATTGCTTCCAAAAAGTGTATATATATCTCTCCCATCCCCTGACTAGGACAGGTAAACAAGTTTCTTGGGGCAGAGATTGTGTCTTTATGTCTTGTGTTGCACCAGACACAATGCCTGTCTACTTCTCTCCTAGATAAGCAGTTCCTGGGATTTCAGATGGTGATGTGGATTCTAAGATTCTGTGCAATGCACAAGGTTGTATGGGAGAACACAAGAACCAAAGATAAAGAAAAGGTTGAACAAAAGGATGGCATCAGAGACTATCCAAAACTGATTGCTAAGCAGACAGTGCAGGGTTCATTGAGTAGACAATTGAATCCAAAGTTTTGGCATGAGGATGGGTTAAATCCATGTCTAGACAGGACAGAAGAGAGAAAGTCCAGGGCATAGAGAGTGGCTTCTACTAGAGCACCGGAAACAGAATCTGGAACTTGCTCCTAGCTATGAATCTGAGCTTCAGGAGCCTTGAACACCGGCAAGTCTTGCTTCAGACCTAAGGTAGGAAGAGCTGTTAAAGGTAAAAAGATGTCAGACAATTGTGATGGTTCCTTCACATACAATAAATATCAAGTCCTTCTATACCTCTCCTAAAACTTACACAAAATATGACCTAATGCCAAAAAACATAAACTAAAGGGTACAAATAAGAACTAAAACCTCAGTCTTCTGACTATAACCCATCAAAGAAAAAATTTCAATCAATAGCTCCCTAAAAGTATGCTACACTGGCTTCCACATTATGAGAGACAGTAAACCATTAGAATAAGTCCACAAAATGGTTAACTATATTGGTCACAATGCTTTGAAAACTCTCTTTACATGAGTTAATCATATGCATTTTCAATAGATGTGAACAAATAGCAGGTTAAACTAAAACATGTATTAAGTAAATGATTATACACACACACGTAATATAAACTGCCTGATTTGTGTTTGTAATAAACATGCGAATTGATTAAAAAGCCAAGGAGAAAAGTTAATGTTGAATATTCAGAACAAGGAGTAGTTTTATCCAAGGGAATATTTCATAGGCAGATGGAAGTGAATATGCAAAATTGTTCCAGTTAAGCAAATGTTCCCGATAAATTTTTAAGATAAAACATGTTTGCAGTCCTATGCAATTTGCACTATTTTTAATAGTCTGCTACTGGATTTTTTTTTTTTTGACTTAAGTTATTTTATCATCCTACTCCTTTGAAGCAATACTGAGTGTGAAAAACTGAACTGCAAGAAAAGCTTAGCCAGGCAGTGGGTAGAAGGAGAAGTAGAATAATGATGTTTTAACAGAACCATGAAAGGATGACAGATGCACATGGGAAAGTTCTTAAACATGTTGAGGATGAAGCCCATTAAGCCTCCAAACCTTGTGATATCTGTCTCATCACTCAGTCTGGGATTCATTATACAAATGATTCAGTACTTCCAAGATACATTAGAGTTAGTGCTTTTGGGTTACAGCCTCATTCCTGGAACCACCCTGTGGAATTTATGAGTGGAATTTCTGAAAAAATATATACATACTGTGTGATTTCAGGGCTAGAAAGGAATACATGCCACAAGGATTAAGAGGTAGACTCTGAAATTAAAACCAAATCTGGGTTTGATTCCAGGCTCTATCAGCTGTTGGGTATGTGATCTTGGGCAACTTGCTAGGTCCCTCTGTGCTTGGATTCTCTCCTGTAATATAGAGAAAATAATGTCACCTATCTCATAGAGTTGCTGTGAGAAGCCAATTATAAAATGTCTACGAAGGGATGACACATAAGAAATCCATGGATAAAAACAGAGACAAATAGCTGAAATTATCAAACAGTACAGTATTCACACACATGTGTTTCTACTTCAATAATCTCTAAGTTCTGAGTTTCTATTATCTGCGCGCACCATTAAAATGCTTCCTTGACAAAACTCAAACTCAACTAACAAACGAAAGCAATGATTCTGACTTTTAGTATGAAAAAAAAACAATGTGTTTCACACGTAATAGAAACAACGTAAAGGAACCAAAGTCTCAATTAATTTAACATTAGCCAGAAATAACTGATGGCCAAATCTAAATGTGAAAATAAATATTTTGCATATTCTTGTCATTGTAATGAAATAGATACAAAGTAGATGAGTAACTTATTTCTAAGTCGAATTATTAAGCAAAGTCTCTTCATAACCGTAAGAAATCTCTAATGCACCAGATTTATCTGAAATATAAATAATTTTAAGGTAGACATGAATCTCTGATACTGTATCATCAAGTCCAAGGCACTTACTTTACACAAGAGGAAACTGACCCCCAAATATATATGATTTTCACAAAGTACTAGTCGTGACGAGAGTCCAAGAGCTAGATCTAAGTCTCCAAATACAAACTACAACAATATTCTTTATTTCAAGATGTCATACTGACAGGGGAACGAATTTCCTATTACAAACTGGAGAAAGACTATGTTCTTTCATATTTGCTCAGTGTTTATCAACTTTTGGGAGTCAATAAGAATTGCTGATTTAACAGATATTGAGAAATTAGCCATCTTTCAAAAATAGAAATTTAGGGGAGGTAATTTTTTTCTTTTTTAAAATATTTTATTTTAAAGATGTGGGGGACAATACAGGATTAGATCTACAAGTAGACATCATACAAGTAAAGTTTGGGCCTCCCTTTGGTTCCCACTTTGACTGGTTTGAGATTAGGTACCCTTACTGATGTTGTGCTCCCCCCTCTCACCCTGGCAGTATCTGGCTACTGCCAATCCCTTTCTTATAGTATTATGGTAAATGTTCGGGGTCCACTTACAAGTGAGAATATGTGGTACTCTGTTCTTTGCTTCTGTGACAGATCACTAAGTATTATAAACTCTGAAATCATCCAAGTTGCTGTGAAGTTCATATGTTTGTCCTTCTTTATGGCTGCATAATATTCCAATGTGTATATGTACCACATTTTATCCAGGTCAGTTTTTATGGGAAGCACGACTGGTTCCATGCTTTTGCTATTGTAAATAATGCTGCAATAGAAATGAGTGTGCAGGTATCTTTTTTGTAAAACCATTTGTGTTCCTCTGGGTATATTCCCAGCAGGGGGATTGCTGGGTCATATGGAAGGTCAATTTCTAGTTCTTTTAGGAATCGCCACACTGTTTTTCATTTGCTAGTTTGCATTCCCACCAGCAATGTAGAAGTGTTCCCTTTTCTCTGCATCCCCACCAGCATCTGTTGTTTGTTTTATTAATAATGGCCATTCTTATTGGGGTTAGGTGATTTCTAAGTGTGGTTTTGATTTGCATTTCTCTGATGATTAGTGAGGTTGAGCATTTTTTCATGTGTTTGTTGGCTGCCTGTATGTCTTCTAAAAAGAAAATAAAAGAAGATAAAAATAATTTTCTTCAGGACTTCATTTAAGGATGTGAAAGGTCATCGTCAAGAGGAAAGTTTCAATTGCCTTCTATACTCAAAAAAAAAAGCAAAATATCAAGAATTTTTATACGCAGACAGATTGTGTCTTCTTTTTTTTTAATTTTTAATTTTAAAGATGTGGGGTTCAATTCAGGGAGACTGTGTTTTCAAAGATAGTCACAGCAATATGTCGCATTTGACAATATTGTCATTCTCCCATCAATGGGTAGAATCTGATTCTTCTCGCCTTGAATGTGGGCTCATCAGCCCATATTCTGTAATCTTTTTTGAACTAGAAAGTGTTTTGGGAGTGATGATGTAAACTGATAAGTATAGACTTATACAGATGTATAACTTATAACTTAAAACGTTCACACAGTTATTTTCCAGTTTTCCTCTCTATACTGCTTCTCTTGGAAACCTGGTCACCATACTGTGAAGAAGCACAAACAGACATGTGGAATGGACCACATGAAAAACTAAGACTCTTTCATAACAGTTCTCACTGATATCTCAGCTGACAGCAAGTACCACTGACAGCTTGTGAGTGAGGTCCTTTAGACCTCCATATCACTGGATGCCACATGAAGTGAACTGCTCAAAAGTAACTTTGATATAGTTTGGACATTTGTCTCCATCAAATCTCACATTGAAGTATGATCCCCAGTGTTGGAGTTGGAGTCTAATAGGAGGTGTTTTCATCATGGGGGCAGATTCCTCACATATGGCTTGGCATCATTTTCAGTATTGAATGAGTTCACTCTTAGTTCCCATGTGATCTGGTTAGTAAAAGGAGCCTGGCACCTCCTCCTCTCCCATCCTCTCTTGACATGTGACATGCAGCTCCCCTCCCTTTTCTGCTATGATTGGAAGCTCCTTGAGGTCCTCTCCAGAAGCAGATACTGGTGCCATGCTTCTTGTAAACTTCTTTGCTTTACAAATTACCCAGTCTTGGATATTCCTTTATAGAAATGCAAAAATGAGTTAATACAGCCCTGCTGAAATTCTTGACCCTGAAAAATTAAATGGTCATTGTTGTAAGTCACTAAATTAAGCTTCCAAAGGTCGCCTTGTTATCTTTCAGGTGAGGTTGGATGCCCATCCAATCCATGTTCTCTGGTAGCACACTGATGGCTCCCTGGCACAGCGGTCATCATGATCCATCTTAATTACCTCTTCTTACTACTGCCCACTGTGTTGCATACAAAAATAGCTTTACATGAGAATAGACAACTGCAACAACTAGAGAAAATGTTGGCATCCTAAGCATTTATGTAATGTTTAGTAATGCTTATTCCTACAGCTAATACATGATTTGGGGGATGCATCTGTTAAACTGGACAAAGAGAGTCATTTTTTTTTTAAAAGAAAACCACATATCTAGTTGTGTGACCTCTCTCCACACTCTTCTTTAATTTTTTCTGGGTAGTTCTGGGTCTCCCCGGAGAGTCATTCTTACAATTTTACAGAAGTTATTTGTTTTCTTCTTTCATGCTTCAGGTAGCTAAAGTAATATCTCTTGCTATTGCCAATGCCAATCAGCAGCTTCGCTCATGAAGTATGACACCAGGTGCTACTGATGCCTGTTTGTTTCTGAATTTTTAGAGTGTTAAGATCAAGCATGGACTTGATTAAGTCAAGTCCAATGTCTTGTGTGTACTCATACCAAGACATGGGACAAAAGTTGTGGTGATAACTCTCTGCTAGAGCCACTAGTAAGTCATGCCTTTTAGTATTCCACACAAATTTGCATAGAATAGTCTCATCCCTGTGTCTACTAAACACACACACACACACACACACACACACAATCTTGCTTTATACTGAGTGACATTGTCTAATTTATACCTTCAATAAACATTCATTGTTTAATGACACGGTTCTCGGCACTGGGGTGCAATGGAAAATGAAGCAGGCAAAAATTCTGCTCTCATAAAGCTTGCAGACTGTTTGAGCAGGCAAACCAAAAACAAATACATAAAAGAAACAATTACAAATTTTTCAATAAGCTGTCGTACAATAGAATGCTAGCATAGAACAAGCTAGAAGAGACCTACTTTACTACCTACTTCGCAGACCAGAGATGGTCTCTTCTTGAAGGAAACACTTTAGCTGATTCAAACGTATTAGATAGATCCAAAAAAGTGAGGATCCAGGAAAAAATATTTTTAGACAGAAGACACAGTTTGTGTAAAGACTTGAGTTTAAAAACAACTTGATCTGTCCTAGGAGCTGAAAGGACTGAAGAACTTGAAGCAGTGTGTTCTGGAATAAATGTCTCAAGAGGCGTCATCTGGACAAGCAAGAAGCAGATCATTCAGGGTCTTGGAAGCCAGAGAAAGGAATTCTCAGTAGATGTACAATGGACATCAAATGACAACTAACAAGGAAATGGCATGATACTATTTAACTTTTAGAAATATCAGTTTGACTACTGTTATGAAGATGAAAGAGAGTAGATTAGACTGAAGGAAGCTGAAGGGAGACTGTTTAATTGACAAAGGGACAAGACTGTTTTATTTAAATTTATGTAGAGTATTAAAGGTATGACTCACTAGTCCAAGGGGATATTGGCTTAGAGTGGAAAGAGAAGGTATGAGAATATTGAGTCATGTATTAGGGGAAGATTTTAGAATTGTCCCACTTCCTTGAACGAAACAATGAAATGTGAATTGTCTATTCCATTACTCAGTCCTTCATATCAATAGATCCCTATTAAGCATTTCTATCAGTCCTTCAGTTTTTCCAGAAACTTTGATGGAGATAGTTTTTGCATCAGCTACCAGTGCTACAAGTGCACATATTTCTAAGAAAAATTTAAGGTACTAAATTAATAAAAGTTTGTAAACTCTATCAGTTATTGTAAAATAAATATGATTATGGGGGCTACATGAAAGAAGTTGACTGGGCATGTGTCTTACACTTAATTTGCCTAAGATACTTAAACAAATGTACTCCACCATGCAGCATCCCATTATCCTCCTCCATCTATATGATATCACCACACAGCAAGCTTGAACTTCACGTCTGGCAGGAGTCCAGTTTCCTCAAATCATCTTTGCTAAGTTTTATACTTCTTTCCAGATGAAGAAAAGTGACACCAGCACTCAACAGGTGGCATTCTTAAGGTAAAATAGAAAGGGAAAAGCCAGACAAGGCAGTAATTCTGAGCCCAAGACAACCTTGCTAGATTGACCAAAGGCTTGGAGCTTGACCAAGATGTCATGTGTCTAAAGTAAGAAGAGATATGAGTGCATAAAAGAAACCATAATTAAATAAGGCAGAAAGTTATAAAGGCAGTACAAGGAAGTAAAGGTGGTATGGCACAGGTATCATCCATCCATGTTGACGAGTCAAAAAGAGCAGCTATTAAAGCAGAGATCAGTGGAGATGCAGGTGGTCAACTATTCATCATGAGGGAAGTATAGCAGGACGAATTAAAGCCCATTGAACCAGACTAGAATTTAAAAAAACATGGTACATATACACAATGAAATATTATGCAGTCATAAATAAGGGCAAAATTATGGACTTCACAGCAACTTGGATGGATTTGGAGTCTATCATACTCAGTGATGTATCACAGAAACAAAGAACTGAGTACAACATGTTCTCACTCATAAGTGGACTCTGAATACCTATCATAATACTACACAGAAGGAATTGGTGGAATTGGCAGTAGTGGGACACTGCCGGGGCCTTATGGGGGGTGGGGAATATGAGGAGGACACTTAATATCAATAAGGGTGCCTGATCCTAATCCAGGTGAAGTGAGGTCCAATGGGAGGCCCAAAACTTCACCTGTACCTATAAACCGCTTATTTATGCAATCTTGACTTTTACCCCACAGCTGTAAAACTTAATTAAATTTAATTTAAAGAAATAATTAAAGCCACTGAAGGACAAAGGCATCTAGGCTCTAAAGGCTTCCTCTTGCTACATCTGCAATTTAAAAGTTTTCCCTTTCCTCGGGCCAGATTAGATGCCCATTCAGATAGTATATTCTTATACCCCTATCAGAACACTTATCCTCTATTGTTATTTGCTATTTTAGTTAGTTAAGGTTGCAGTAGAAAGGCACTATAGACTGACTGGCTTATAAACAAAGGAAATTTGTTTCTGGAGGCTGATAGGCTAAGATCAGGATGACCAGCATGGCCAGGTTCTGATGGGGGCCCTCTTCTGGCTTTCAGACTGCCAATTTCTCAATGGTACCTCATGAGAAAGGAAAAAAAGGCTAGAAACCCTCTGGGGTCCCTTTTATAAGAGCACTAATCCCATTCACGAGAGCTTCAGACTGCCAATTTCTCAATGGAACCTCATGTGAAAGAAAAAAAAGGCTAGAAACCCTCTGGGGTCTCTTCTATAAGAGCACTAATCCCATTCATGAGGGCTTCACTCTCATGATCTAAGTTACCTCCCAAGGTCCCATCTCTGAAAACCATCACACTTGAGGTTAAAATTTCAACATATGAATTTTAAGGAGACACAAACTTTTAGTCAATAATAATTGCCCCTTACTTCTCTGTACCTCTGTCTAGGTTAAAACCAAAACCATGTCTTATTTATAACTGTATCTTCAGAAACTTGTACAGTGACTGACAGAAATGTAACCTCAAAAAATGTTTATTACACGAATAGCTGAATTCCTTCCTTCTGCTATTGGAGCGAAAGCAGGAAGTCACCCTTGGTTCTTCAATTCTGAGGTCCTAAGATGAGAACTGGGAGTAGAGTAAGTTCATGTCAAACTGGTAAACCATCTCACATCTCCTGCAGAGGAGAATCAGGCTTAATGATGTTTACATTTAAAATAAAAGTTAACATCCAGTTGCCTGAGCCAAAAAGTATTTGGAATCCAGGAAATGAAGAGGTCATTTACAAGCAATGTCAGGGCTCAGCTTTTCAGGCTATGCAAATCATTTATTTATATAATGTAATGTGTAAACATCAACAGCCACATCTACATTTAAAGGATGTTTTTTGACATTACAATTATGATTAAAAAGTATTCTGAACTATAAACTATTGACTACAGCTTATTTTAAAGCATTAAATATATTGATTATACCTGCACATAGAATGAAATTGATTTTAAAAAGACAATTTCTGCATTAAAGCTCTGAAAAAGGAGCTCATTAAATTGATGGATCTTGAGTTTTGTTTCTTTTCTCAAGGAAACTCTTTGAAAGCCATAAACTACAGATATAATGTTGACCCAAAATGAGGGCATGGTTGAAGTCATTTAGGGGAACTTCTTTACTTGTGAGGGTCACAATGTCTGAATAAAGTTCATGCAAGATTATGGCACCTCATCAAAAACATCTAAGACCTACATAAAGGTCAGGACCATTTTGTGATTCCATGACACCAGATGACCCAATGCAGTAAGGATGAAGAGAAAAGGTGTAAATTCATAAGTTTCTGTGGAGTGCTAAATAATAGAAAGAATGTTCAATAGATTGGGATTATGACTACCAAAAGAAGCTGTTCAACATCCTATTTGAATTGATAATGAAACGCCTGATCTACGATATCTCTTTTGTTTAAAAATCTGCAAAAATAATCAGAGGTAAGTTTCAAGAGTAGGAGGGTGCACCTGTAAGATGTTCATGTATGCCCTAATCTAAAAAATGGTTTCGCTATGACTCCAACAAATTATAACACAAGACATAGCTGAATCTTCACACAAGATCAGTTTATGAGTTTATGTGTATCAGCATTGCTTCTGACTAAAGCTCTGCTAGTTTCTTTCAAATAGTAGCATAATTTCAAATATTCAGAGTATGCCACAAATATTCTTTATCCAATAAATAATTTCAATAAATAAATCTTCCTTTTCTTTCCTTAGATAATTCCCTCTGAATTTTCAGAAAGATAGTAAGAGTTGATATATGATAATTTAAAACAAATGTGTTCTCTTGCTTTCCTTCTCTGGCACTATTAGCAGAATTTTCTCTCCCTTTCTCTCTCTTTCTCCTCCCCCCCCCTCCCGGCTCCCCCCTCAACCACTTTTTCCCTCTTTCCCCGTTTCTCTGTGTCTCTCTTTCTTTATCTCTCTATATAATTTCCTCTCTCTCTCTAGCTCTCTCTCTCACACACACACACACACACACACACGTGCACATGGATGTGTGCATGTATACACAATTACTGACTCAGGTGGAGAGAAATACCTTTAGCTAGCAGATGCATTGCTAGAACAGAAATCAAGCTGAGACTCATAAAGCAAAGAAAAGAGAAGAAAAAATGCTCCTGAGAGTCTACACAGAAGAAACTGGCTAATTGCCAACTCAGAAAAAGAATTCTTTAGGTAATCATTTTCAAACCATGTGCCATCATTTTCAGTACTGGACTCAGAAAATGAATACGTTGATGCCCAGAGCAATCCAAAGGCTTTCACACTGTTTCTGGCTTCCTCCGAAATTTTACATTTCTCTCCTTCACATGTGAGCCATACAAGCTTACGTATAAGCACAGACCAAGTGCCATGAAACAGCAGGTCTCATTTCTTTAAAGGAGCTGGATGCATTTTATTAGCTATATTTAAAATGAAATGGCAATTTGTTTTCTACATATTAATGTTCAAATCTTAATAAATTCTTTTGGTGAAAACCATTGTTATGGACTGAGTTGTCCCCCAAAATTCATATGCTGAAGTTCTGTCTTCCTAGTACCTGTGACTGTGTTTGAGATAGAGCCTTTAAAGAGGAGATTAAGTTAAAATCAGGACATTAGCATGTACCCTAATTCAATATAACTAGTGTCCAGAAAAGAAAACATTAGGACACAGATGGCAGAAACAGAAAGAAGAACGTGTGAGGATATCAGAAGACGGCCATCTGCTAACCAAGGAGAGAGAACTCAGCAGGAACCAACCCTGATGACACCTTGATCTTGGATCTGTATCCTCTAGAATTGTGAAAAAATAATTTTTGTTGTTTAAGTCAACCAGTTTGTGGGACTTTGTTTTGCCAGTCTTAGTAAACGAACACAACTACTAACTTTCTTAAATTCATGGCAATAAGTACTTCCTAGATACAAATGCTGGTATTAGTCACAAAGATCCCTTTATCATAAATATCACCTGGAACAAAATAAAGATACCACAGAATTTCTTATGTAATGAAACTAAAACATTCTGTGATTGTGTATGTCTTATTCATAAGTCTGGCCAAGTGTTTCATACCTTTAGAGTCATAACTGAGCCTCAGGAGAGACAGCATTGGTACATTAATGAACTCCGGGCAGAAAACCACACTTTGAGAAAAGCCCATGGCTTGGATACAGAAAGAAGAAAAGGACTGGTTGTAGGGTTTGCTTTCTAGAGCTATGATAAATTTTCTCAGACAGGGTAGAGTCTGTTGCAAACCAAAACAAGTTGTCCTATGTGTACATCTCCCTGGCTCTTTATTTCTTCCAAGTACCCTCTAAAACTTCCAACTGGCATCGTCCTGGTTAAGACGGCAGCACCCAGGGTCCTCTGTAGTGGCTGTAGGGATGCCACTGTCCTAGGCGAAGTCAGGCAGCCCTGCACAAAAGAACCGCCCCCAGCAGCAGCACCTCTCCTAGAAAAGAATCCCAGGCCCACCCGGGATGGCTCCAGGGACCCTTCCAACTCATCCAACTCCTGTTTCTCCATCAGCTCTGCTGTCCCAGTACTGTTGTGCTCCTCTCTCGAAGGAGCTCAAAAAGTGGGATGAGTTTGACGATATCTTAGAAAAGAGCAGATATGTTGGTGCCTTGAAATTTGCAATGAAATGCTACACACCTCTTGTCTGTAAGGGAATTAGTCCATGTAAGCCGATTGACAGATATTAAATGTAGTGTTCTGAATTCCGAAGATATTAATTATGTCATTAAACAGCCTTCCAAAGAATCTCTTCAATCTGCTGATGTCCTCTGAGAGGAAGTTAGTGAGATGTTGAAGGAAATGAGTCACAAACTGTACCTGGGAGCCATCGTTTTTTGGCCTCCACCCTAAGCAAAATATTTTTTCAAAGGTGTGTGTAAATGAAGAAGTTACTCAGAAACTACAACGAGCCACGCAGAAGCATACTGTTGTTTTGCTGCCGAGTCATCGAGGTTACACTGACTTCCTGATATTGTCTTTTCTTTTACACAACTATGATTTGCCTATGCCAGTTATGGCAGAAGGAATGGATTTCCCGGGGATGAAAGTGGTTCCCAAGCCTCTGCGGCTGTTGGGTATCTTTTTCATGTAGTGTATTTTTGGGGCCAATAAGCTGTACTGGGCTGTGCTCTCTGAATACGTAAAAACAGTGTTACCGGTAAATGCAAATAATTACCAAGTAAAAAAAATAAATAAATAAAACTTCCAGCTGATACAGTAGTTTGTTCTAGTTCCTTGTTTATGTGTCTGCCTTAATCCACTGGACCAAAAGTTCCTTTAGAGCAAAGCTACGTGTCTGGAGCATTGAAGGCACATGTGCTTGATAAGTTGAGAAATGAGTAAATGAATGGCTACGGAAATAAATGAATGAAAATAAATCAAAGATTCAGGGCATCAGAAAATTCTGAACAGCAGGCAATCAGCAGTGCAGACAGATGAATTGTCTAACAGCAGGTATCAGCATAACACAGTCATTGGACAACCCATATTATTCAGCCCCTGGAGGCATTATACAATCTCATTGTGATTTAGTCCCAAGAAGATTAAATCCAGTTACATTCAACCTTTCTTATATGGTTAGAACAAATGTAACAACCAGACTGAGGCATTGCTGAGTCAATGAACTTCAGTTTCTCCTTCCATAGAAAGAATTGACCTGAGAGTGCCTAGAGATCAGGAGACCTGCATTAAGAAAGTGATTAAGATGTTAATCCACACAGCCTAGTGCATTTTGGTGTGGCAATATGAGAAGGCTAATATACCACCCCACCATCTCTGAGCAGGATTAGCCTTGGAAGACACGTTAAGGACATGAGAACCCAGGTTTGTCTTCTTTCTCCTGCTGATCTGACTCTATGGGGAGGAAAGAGGATGTAGGCTTCATCCTAAGTTTGTTTCCACTAAACTGAAATGTATCCTTGACAATAAACTTTTAGCCTGCTAAAAAAAAAAAAAAAAGAAAGTGATTAAGAAATAAAACCTAGTTAAGCTTCATGAGGACAAGTTATGTATCCATACCGTATCCCTAGTCAAGGTTCTCAATCTATATTTATTGGTTAAACCAATGTCGAATCATTTTTAAAAAGACAAGTTCGTGTAGACATATAATAATTGCAAATTAATAAAAGTGTGCTGTAAGACAAATTTCAATAATTAACTGATCCAGAAACACCAAATATGAATGGGTAGCATTTACTAAAACCAACTTCTCAAGGATCATCCCTCTCTGAGTCATGCAGAGCCTGCCAGCCAACCTCACACAACTCCACTTAGTGTTTGGTCTGCAGTCAGTGCAAAAGCATGTGAGTCAAACAGCTTCATCAACATGTGTTCCAGTGTACCCATCATACCTGTTATCTTGAGGTGAGCAGTCATCATTTTAATTACATATTCACAGTACCTTAACAACCAAATCATTCAAAAAGTTGACCATTTGCTTTTTTTGACCCAAGGGAAAAAAGTTGTTGAGAGAGAAGGAATGAAAAGGGGGGGGGGTGAAGCTGATAAAAAAGATGTAAAGAAAACTGAGATTAGACACCTGCCATGTGCCAGCCATGATAGGTTCTTAACGCTTCTTACATTATCAGTTCCCCTAACAACCTTCTGGGGCTGGCATAATTAATCTCTGTTTTATATATAGGGTAAATGAGTGTTAGGTATTCACTAAATCAATTTAGTGATTTAAAACAATTATTTTTTTTCATGTTTCTACTAGTCAGTAATGGAGGCTAGGTTCAGCAGAGAGATTCTTCTGCTGGGCTTCTTCAGGCATTTTGCTGCCCTTTCATTTCAGCTAGGAGAATGGCTCCCTCTGGACGGAGAAGTGGACGGTTGTAGCTGAAAACATTTGCCCTTCATGTGGTCTCTTGCCAACCTGTAGTGAGAGGTCTGGGCTCTGAAGTGTCATACAGCCACTCATTCTGTTGGTCACCTCATTCTTTGACTGAAGCAATTGCAAGGTCAAAGCCACAGCCAAAGGGTAAGGAAGCAGCATTTCTTAGTGGGACAAGACACAAAACCACATAGATAGAGGGAGAGTAAAGAATTTGAAACACTTGCAATCAAATTAGCATAAATATCAAGTGGTTTCTCCAAGCTCACCCAGCTGGTAATCATTGAGGCAGATTTTGAACTCAAGTTTTGAGTCTTAATCTTATATTTTTTTATATTCTCTTTCTTGTTATTGCTTTCTTTTAAAACAAGATATAATTAGGTATATGGAAAAATATTGGCAGATTCTAATCAAAATAAGATAACTCTGTATTTCTTAACACCTTTGAAAACCTAACCTTCACCTAAAAGTCATATTAAAATAAACAAGTTGTCTACAAACAGAAAAATTTTCCTAGATTATACTGCTTTGCTAGATTAATGCCAGGCTATGTTTCACATGTGTCAAATTGAGCAACTGCCTTTGAATCATTTTGTCTGAAAATCCTTACATACAAAACTATACAACAACAAATACTAAAAAATTAGACCAAAACAAATTTCACTTCTTAAGAGCCGTGAAAACTCTCTGTGGGACTAGTGTTACAAAACATTACTCTGGTTATCACTGATTTCATTTAATAACACAGCTTCTGCTTATGAAGAAGATATTAGAATAGAAAAGTCTCATTGTCTACCTTGCCTCTATGCCCTATGGCCAATTTTTTTCTGTCTTCTTTCTTCATCAGATCTTTTCAGATTCTTCCAGACCTTTCTCTACTTCTCTTCTCAAATGGTTTCTTTCAAGGTTACTGTTACTGAAAGCTGAATTGGGGAGGGGTCAGAAGACAGTGATGGAACTGGTGGCAGTGTGAGAGTCTCTGCAAGAGTTAGTATCCATAAAATGTCTGCATGTGAGGGGGTGTGCAGGTGGGTGAGAGAAAGTCTGTCTGAGGGGAGACTCAGAATCAAGCATCTGCAGCTCCCCTCTGGAGGTGGCTGCAACTCACCACTGAGCCCCCAGAACACAAGGTCATCTGTCATTCTCAGAGGTCTTTCAAGAGAAGGCAGCAGAGATCAGCTGATCCTCAGCACCTGACACCCAGCCCGTGGCATCACCTGCAGCAGCGGACCAGGCACTGGTAGCAGGAACCATGGAGAAGGTACGAGGAGGAAATCTGGAGCTGAGCCCAGCAGCTGGCAAGGAGATGCTTACTGCCACCATTTTCTCTGTCCTAGGACCAGGAAGAGAACTGCATTGGTCTGCCTAACTCTGTTCAAACTCCAACCTGAGACCCAGAGGCACTCTCCACACCCCTCTGGGATCAACCATCGTTGACCCAGAAAGGAAACTTCAGGAGTAGACACAGAGAGAGAGATGCCCCACCACCACCACACTGGACCAGGCACAGACATGTCTGATCTGAGTGGGAGACTTGGCAGCAGCAGCAGACAAATTAGGGTGAGTCCGAATCTGATGCACTTTCCTCACCCCAGCCAGTCCATGGGCAGTCTGACCCATACTGAGAGCAACCTGATCCGCATGTGCTGAAAGCAGAGGGGAAGGGCTGGAGACCACAGCTTGCTCCTTACCACAGAGGCAGCCAAAAGTGGTGACAGTGCTGAGGACCTGCCAGTAAAAAGAAAAAAAAAAGAAAAAAAAGAAAAGGAACCTGAAATTCCAGAAATGGCCACAACAGGAGCTCTTTATTTTTTCTGTTTTTGTTTCTATTCTTGTATTTGCTTCTTTTTTTTTTTTTTACTTTTTTGTCATTGTTATTTTTTTAAAGTTTTTAGTGTTTCTGTTTGCATATGGGTATTTTTTAGGGCAAGTGTATCATTAGGTTTTTTTTGTTTGTATGCTTGTTTTTGTTTTTGTTTTTTCATTTGTTTCTTTGTTTATTCATTAATTGGTGTGCCTGTCTGTTTCCCTTCTTCTTCAAATCTCTCCTCATCTTCCTTTTTCTGTTCTCTTCCGTTTTCTTATTTTGCTTTCAGGAGGCATACATATGCCCTTACCACATGGACAGATTGTAAGGTGGAGGGAAGTGGGTTCCAGGGAATTCACACACCAGTCAGTGGATACTGTGCTCTGCAGATGGCTTCTGAATCACAGCTTCCCTCATCACACCTTAACCAAATCACAAAACTGCAAAAAGTACAACCTCCCATCCCCAGTCGGGCTGAAAAATTGAACAGATCCATAGGGTCTACATAAGAAAGAATAGAGGATTGAGCAGAAATGAAAGCTATCCCCTCCTATCACTGAGCAATGGAATTAAAGAAGAGAGAAAAAGGGGGAGGAAAACCATCACAGATAAAGAAGAACCAAAGGAAGAACACAGGTTCCATCTTCCTGGGAAGACAGCACCTGAGAATACAGACTTCTGAACTCAGAATGAAGAGCCCCCAGAATGACTGGTCTCAAACCACAAACCCAGGCATCAAGATATTAATAGAGAGAATCAGTAGAAATGAAGCAAGACAAGAGGAAAGAATGAAGGAGTTGAAAACTGAGATGACAGCATTAAAGTGTGCAATAAACAAAATAAATAATGAACTGACAACTTGGAAAGCATATTTAGCTTAACAGAAGAAGGAATCTCAGAGCTTGGGGACTAAAATATGGAAATAATCCAAACTGTTAAAAACATAGAAAAGAAGCTTAGAAAGACAAAACAAAGTCTCCAAGAGATGTGCAAATATATCAAGAGGCTGAACATAAACTTAATTGGCATTCTTGCAGTACATAGAGAGGCAGAGATCACCCTGGAAAAAACATTCCATGAAATTATCCAAGAAAAATGTCCTCATCTCATCAGAGATGTGACCATTCAAACACAAGAGATTCAGAGAACCCCTGCAAGACATCAAATAAGAAGACAAACTCTTAGGCACATAATAATTTATTTACACAAAGTAGACAAAAAAGAAAAAATTCTAAAGGCAAGAAAGAAAAAGGTCAGACTACCTTCCAGGGAAGCCCAATTAAAATAACAGTAGATTTATCTACAGAAACACTATAGGCTAGAAGAGACTGGAGTCCAATCTTCAAAGTTCTCAAAGATAAACAATTCCAACCAAGAATTTACTATCTAGCTAAACTAAGCTTCAACAGCAATGGAGAATTAAAATCCTTCCCAGACGTTCAATCCCTAAGAGTTTATGCCACCTCCAGACCAGCTCTACAAGAAACATTTAAGGAAGTATTAAGCTCAGAAGAAAGAAAAAAAGAAAGATTTTTCCCCAAGAAAGCAGGGAAAAGATTGAAAACACACACATACATTAAGCAAAAAATTAAAAGAAAAATAACAAACAACAGCAGCAAACTCTGTAAGAACTTCATGAAAGGGATATACTCTCACATCTCAATAATAGCCTAAATGTAAATGAACCAAATGCACCAATGAAAAGACATAGAATGGAAAACTGGATATAAAAACATAATTCAACAATATGCTGTCTCCAGGAGACTCATCTCACTAGAATGGACACTCACAGACTCAAAGTTAGAGTATGGAAAACAAATTTTTAGGCAAACAGAACACAAAAGAAAGCAGGAGTTGTGATCTTAATATAAGGCAAAATATCCATTAAACTAGAAAAAAATTTAAAAGATACTGAAGTTCACTACATAGTGATAAAAGGTTCAATCCATCAACAAGAAATATCCATCCTAAACATACATGCACCCAACATAGGAGCACCAACTTTCATAAAGCAGTTTCTAAGTAAACTGAAAAAAGATATTGACTCTAACATATGATAGCTGGGGACTTAAATACCCCACTAACAACCCTATGTAGATCATCAAGGAAAAAAATCAACAAGAAGATCCAGAACCTCAACTTGACAATTGACCAAATGTACTTAATAGATACTTACAAAACACACCACCCAACAACCAAGGAATATACATTCTACTCATTACTACGTGTAATATACTCCAAGATCAACCACATCCTCAGCAATAAGTCAAGTATAAACAAATTCCCTAAGATCAAAATACTGCCGTCCACCTTCCCAGACAACAATGAAATAAAAATAAATGTCAACACCAACAAAATTCCCCCAAAACCCACAAAGATATGGACACTAAACAGCATGATGCTGAACAATTGCTGGGTGAACATGTAAATCAAAGCAGAAATTAAAAGATTTCTGGAAACAAAGGAAAATAAAGACACACATCTTACCAAAACATCTGGGATGCCAGGAGAGCAGCACTGAGAGGGGAATTCATTTCTTTATGAACACACGTCAAGAAAATGGAACACACATCAAGAAAATGGAAATAAAACAGCCTAATAAATCACCTAAGGAAGGTGGAAAGACAAGACCACCAAAATCCTAAATTCAGCAGAAAATTCCAGATCACCAAAGTAAAAAGGCAAAAACATCTTAGAAAAAATAATGATACCAAAAGCTGGTTCTTTGAAAGGATAAACAAGATGACAGACCCTCATCCAGATTGACCCAAAAAAGGAGAGAAAAAGGCCAAATAAACACAATCAGAAATGCAAAAGATCAAATCACAATGGACCCTAAAGAAATACAAAAAATTATCAGACATTGTTATTCCCACATGTGTGGAAGCAAACTCAAAAACCTAAATGAAACGGAGGACTTTCTAACACCACACAACCTCTCAAGGTTGAAACAAGAAGAAATTGAGACATTAAATAGATCAATAACAACTCAGGAAATCAACTCCATCATAAGAAAACTGCCTGAAAGTAAAGTCCTAGACCAGACGGCTTTCCAGCAGAGTTCTACAAAATATATAAGAATGAGCTGATACCAATCCTATTGAAAGTATTCCAAGCAATCAAGAAAGATGGAACTCTTCCCAAATCATTTAATGAAACTAACACCACACTGATACCTAAACTGGGTAAAGAGCCAACAAGGAAAGAGAACTATAGGCCAATAACCCTGATGAACATGGATGCAAATATTCTCAACAAGATACTAGCAAATCAGATGCAATGACATATCTTAAAAATCATCCACCATGACCAAGTGGGCTTCATTCCCGGGATGCAGGGCTGGTTCAACATCCACAAGACCATAAATTTAATTAAATACATCAACAGATGCAATAATAAGAATCACATGATCATATCATTCAACGCAAAAAAACTTTCAATAAAATCCAGCATCCCTTCTTGATAAAAACCCTTGAACACCTAGGCATAGAGAGAACATACCTCAAAATAGTCAGAACTATCTCTGATAAACTCATAGCCAACATATTGCTAAATGGACAGAGGTTGAAAGCATTTCCCCTGAAAACTGGAACAAGACAAGACTGCCCACTTTTGCCCCTCTTGTTCATCATTGTGTTAGAAATCCTAGCTAGAGCAATCAGACCCGAAAAGGCAATCAGGAGTATCCAAATAGGAAGAGGAAGTCAAATTAGCCCTCTTTGTTAGCTATCTGATTCTATCTTGAAAATCCAAAATAATCTGTCAAAAACCTTCTAGAACTGATAAAGATATTTGGCAAAGTCTCAGGGTACAAAATCAACATGCAAGAAACAGTCACATTCTTATACACCAACAACAAACAGGCAGAGAACCAAATAAAAAGCACAATCTCCAAACATTAAATTTCTTGTGAAACTTGGCAAGAATGGAAGGGGGAAAAAAAAAAGCACAATCTCATTTACAATAGCAGCACAAATAAAAAATGAAATACCTCGGCATCTTGCTAACCAGAGATATGAAAGACTTCTACAATGAAAACTACAAAACACTGCTCAGAGAAATCAAAGATTACACAGACAAATGGGAAAATATTCCATGCTCATGGATTGGAAGCATCAACATTGTTCTGATGTCCATCCTACCAAAGGCAATCTACAGATTTAATGCCGTAAACATTAAGTTACCAACATCATTCTTCTCAGACTTAGAAACAACAATACAGAAATTCATATGGAAACATAAACGACCATGAATAGCCAAAACAATTCTCAGCATAAGAAACAAAGTGGGAGGTATCACACTTCCAGACTTTAAACTTTTTTATAAGGTCACGATAATCAAAACAGCCTAGTATTGATACAAGAACAGGCATATATACCAACGGAACAGGATAGAGATTCCAAAAGCAAAACCTCAACTTCTCAACCAATTCATCTTCGACAAAGCCTCCACTAACAACCGCTGCGTTGAAGAGACCCTATTCAACTAATGGCACTGGGAAAACTGGTTGACCACATGCAGAAGATTAAAACAAGACTCCTACCTATCACCATACACAAAAATCAGTGCTAAGTGAATCAAAGATCTAAACATAAAACCCCCTAACTAGAACCTTGGAAAATGCAGGAGACACCCTTATGGATATTGGAACTGGAAATCAATTCCCGATCAAAACCACAAATGTCCATGACACAAGAAATAAGACTGACAAGTGGGACTTCATCAAATTGAAAAGCTTCTGTAAAATAGCTATAAAATATGACCCAGCAATCCCCTTTCTGGGAATATACCTAGAGGAACTCAGATCACTCTATGAAAACGATACCTGTACACGCATGTTTATTGCAGCATTATTCACAATAGCAAAAACATGCAACCAACCATGCTGCCCATCAAAAGTGGACTGGATGAAAAAAAATGGTACATATACATGATGTAATATTACACAGTCATAAGGAAGGACAAAATTATGAACTTCGCAGCAACTTGGATGGATTAGAGTCTATAACGCTCAGTGATCCGTCACAGAAACAAAGAACACGTATCACATGTTCTCACTCATAAGTGGGCCCTGAACAATTATCATAAAACTATAAAAAAGTGATTGGCAGTACTGGGAAACTGCCAGGGGAGGTAAACTTAACCAATAAGAGTACCTGATCTCAAACCAGGTGAAGTGGGGACCAAAGTGAGGCCCAAAATTTATCTGTACAATGACCATTTGCTTATCTAATGTTGAATTGTACCCCACATCCTTCAAAATAAAAACAGTTGAATTGTACTCAGTTAATAGTTCAGATGTTTGGTTTTTTTCCTTATTACTCTTAAGTATAGTAGCTGCCAAAGTAAAGTGGTAGAGTAAACAAAAATGTTTTAAAATAAAAACTAAACTAAGATAAAGAGCCAGTTGGTTTGGTTTGTTTTTTACCAATCAATATCTTCACAGTCTGAAAAAGGAGCAAAAACAAATGAAATCCTGCTAGTTTTGTATAGTAGATAAAGATAATGCAAAACTAAAACTACACACACTGGTTATTTTATCCATGCATAATGCTCTATCTCACCAACTCTAGGTATTCTCTTGTCACTGTGACTTTTAGTTATTCTTTATCTGCTTGAGTCTGCCGTTGAAGCTCACACCATTTTTAAATTCAGTCATTGTATTCTTCGGCTCCAAAATTTCGATTTGGTTCTTTTGTTATTTTTTATCTCTTTGTAGAATTTCTCATTTTGTTCTTGTATTGCTTTCCTGATTTTATTAAATTGATTATCTGGTTTCTCTTGCAGCTCACTGAGATTCTTTAGAAAAATTATCTTGAATTCTTTGTCAGGCAACACATGGATCTCTACCTATTTAGGGTTAGTTACTGAAAGTTTAGTGTGTTTCTTTATTTGGTGACATGTTTCCCTGATTCTTCATAATCCTTATAGCTTTGTGTACATGGCTGTGCATTTAAAGAGACAGTAAGCTCTTCCAGACTTTATGGACTGGTTTCAGTAAAGAAAGATCTTCAGGAGCAGGATGAAGAGGGGTATATTACAGGGTGCTGTGGCATTAGGTCTAGTGATGGGGACCATCAACTGTAAGGGCTTCAGGTCCAGGAGCACAGCATCACATAGGCAGTTCAGGTCTGTGACATCAGCAACCGTATGGTTCTTAATGGCAAGAGATGGGGGAGGTTGAGGGATATTGGGGTCTTGAGTAGTGTCACTGGGTCCAATGGAAAGAGACCAAAGCATGCAGTTAGGTGTAGGGGGCTGAGAACAAAGGTGTGCCTAGGCTCAGCTACAGGGACCAGATGCAGTCATGTGAGAGGCAATGTGCATGTGCACAGTTATAGGAGTCAGGGCTGACAGCATGTACATACATGGTTGCAGGTGCCAGCAGTGAGTGTAAGCACAGTGGTCAGAGAAAATAGCATTTTCCTCTACAACGATTCTCAGCAATCGCTTCAATGTTGCATAAACAGTGAATGATCAATAAATGTCTTATGCAATAAAAACAAATTTTACTAACAATGCTGTATACCTACCAAAAGTTTGAATTGCCAGTCTATTTTTGCTCTTCATCTGATTAATTACCATAAGACCTAACCCAGTTTAACAATCAAGTTCCCCCCAAATAAAAATAGAATGAATAAATTATTTACCGCCCATAATAGCCTTTCCATTCCTGGTAGGAACCTGTTCAAAATAATGTATTAACCACTTTGGTGGGTATATTTGTTCTTTCTTTAAATGATTAGGAGAAAGTGATTTATCACAGAAACAAAGAACTGAGTACCACATGTTCTCACTTATAAGCAGGCCCTGAACAATTATCATAATACCATAAGAAAGGGATTGATAGTAGTGGGAAACTGTCAGGGGAAGCAGGGGGGACACATTTCATCACTAAGAGTACCTGATCTCAAACGAGGTGAAGGGGGGACCAAAGTGAGGCCCAAACTTTACCTATACAATGACCATTTGTATACCTAATCCTGAATTGTACCCCACAACTTTACAATAAAAATAAATAGATGCATGCACACATACATACATACATGCATACCTACATACCAGATTGTAAAATGCAAGTTCCCATCAAACTAATCAAGTGACACAGGCCATATTACGAGAGAGAGAGAGAGAGAGAGGCAGACAATGCTCCTCTAGTTTGTAAAAGAGATTCTAGCAGATAAGTTTTTCAAAGAACCAGCACTCTCTAATAGTAATACTCTTAAGGTCATAACCTAGACAACTGCACCAGGCAGGGAAGGCCAGTCTAACACTAGAACAGCTTTAGAAGTAAATCTTTACAAGCAGTACATGTGCCATCAACATCAACTTTGGTCTCGCTCCTTACCACAGGAGGACTTTATAGGCCTTGAAAATGATGTCTTCCAAGAAAAGCAAGAAACTTCAGCCACCGGACTAAAGATGACCAACACAGAAGAAACTTAGACTGGCTTTCTTGACGGGAAATAAAAACCCATACAATACTCAGAAAATTATAGTAAATTGCCAAGAAAGATAAAGATTTTTTTGAAGAATTGGAATTGACAGCACAAATGAGGGTAAAGACTATGGATAATAATAGCTAAATTTGGCCCCTAACATGTGTTATGTACTTTATTATAAAGACTTTATTTATAATAATAAAGCAGTAAGTACTTTATTATTATTTCATTTAATCCTCACACTCACTCTGGAATGTAGATACTTTTTATCCCTATCTATAGGTAAGAAAATCGAAAGAGAAATTAAATAATGTTCCCTAGGTCACACAGCAAAGTCTGGCTCTGAACCTACAGTGCTCTGATTCCAAAGTCTATACCTTGAACCTATACACTTATTGCCTCTTGGGTGCAACCTAGTATTCCATTAAGATGAAGAAAATATGAGCATAACTATATTCTCTTTACATGAGGGGAATTTAAGTTACTGGCATACAACTAAACATAATGAATATTATATAGATATATGAATATTTTGCTTAAAACAATTGTTCTAATCACAGTATGATGTGATATATACATGTAAATTATAGAAATTATAGATAGAAAAGAATTGGGTGGCCCTTTCCTTTTGTAGGAATGGAATATCCATTTTCTAACCTTTCAAAATAGAGCATCAGATTTTCTATGACAATATCTGTTATTCAAAGCACATAAGTATCCTCCTTCAGTCACCAGCTCAAAATTCCAAAGGGCTAGACTTGTACGTAAGAGTATAACCTGGAACCAACTCAAAATTTATTATCACAATGCATTCAATATCTCACCAAAAAGAGTGAATATACTACAATCATCACATTTCTTGAGCACTCATTGTGTGCCAGATACTTTACATATATTAGCTCTAATTCATATACAGAAGGATAGTATTTTGATATGGATGATGTCGTTGGTTGTCTGTTTTTGCTTCTTTTAATTCCTTTTACTCATAACTTTTCTTCTGTCATTCAAACAGCAGCAATGGTTGTCTATACATGTCACCCTTGATATAGGAGTTGGTATGGACAGAAAAGTGAGTTAAATTCATGGCTTCCTTGATTTAAAACCTACAATAGAATTGAATGCCATCATTTTCAATTGCAAAAGTCAGGTGCTTTTGTTCTTTCTTTCATCTTTCTTTTCTCTTTCTTTCTTTCCTCCCTTATCTCTTTCTCTCTTTCTTTCCTTCCTTTTTTCTTTTCTTTTTTTTTTTTTTGAGTTGGAGTCTCACTCCGTCGCCCAGACTGGAGTGCAGTGGCTGCTCCCGGCCACCACAGCCTCAACCTGCTGGGCTCCGGCGATCCTTCCGCCTCAGCCTTCCAAGGAGCTGGAACTACGGGCGCGCGCTACCACGCCCAGCTAACTTTTGAATCCTAAATTTCCCCACGTCTGGTGGAGATAATTTCAATCTAGCTTCTTCTCCATTACTCTCTCTACAGTAGACATCATAATTTTTGCCTTTTGTTTTTGTTTGTCTTCCTCTCTCGTCACAAACACCTTTTGGGTCTCTCTTAGTAACTCTTCAATTGGCTTCTCATTCCACCCATCAAGTTTTTGCAATTTCTTCAAAACATCAGACCAACTTCTAGTTACAAAATTGACCTTCGAGAGACCCTGCCCCACTGGGTCCTCAGGCTCTAGCCCAGAATACTTTCTCATCTGATCCTTCAACCTCTGCAAAAAGGTGGAAGGAGTTTCCTCTTTCTCCTGTTGAATTTCAAATGCCTTAGAAACATTCTGAAATCTTGAGGTGTATTCCTTGATTCCTCTAATTAACTCCCTAGATCCTGCATCCAAGTCTGATCTCTTGAGTTATTATCGTCCCAGTTGGGGTCTGAATTTGGGAACTTTTGTTCTGCTGGCAGGGCCCCTCGTCCAGGAGGATGTTGCCTTTCCCAGATAGATATTGCAATCCTTCTAATCATCCTCCTTTCTTCCCCTATAAATAGGATGTTCATTATGGATATTATCTCAGTCCAAGTATGAAAACAGGGCCCCAAGAATTGATCAAGTTGGTCTGTTAGCCCAAAGGGGCCTTCTAGTAAAGACTTCATTTCCCTCTTGAAATTTCTGACCTCGGTGCTCATCAGTGGAGCGTTTATAAATACAATCTCTTCCTGCCCTATAGGGACTTCCCTAGGGGGAAACATTTTAGAAACCTCCACAGGGACTTTGGAAGGGAGTGGAAAACTTTCTATGTCTTTTTTGCATTGTTCCAGTTCCTTCCTTGAGACTTGTTGGGGTAGCAGGCTCAGAACTTCCTTGAAGCCTGGAGCCCCCTCACTCAGAGCCCTCAGGTGCTCTGGCATACCTATTCCCCATAAGGAGGAGGGAGACTGGGAAGAAGTTCCCAGGACTTTTCCTTGGGGCCCATTCCCTTGACCTTGAGAGGGAACATAGAAACTGTTCCTGTCGCCAAAAAAGAGCATAATCTCTTTCCTCCTGTGAGGGTGAGGCCTTATCAGTAACATGGAAAACTAGTGTCTGGCACACCCAGCCCTCCTCTGAGCCAAACTGTGGCCAGAAAACCTCAGGTCTGTGGATTGGCTCCCTAGTCCAGACAAAACAACAATATTTAATCATCTTTTGTTTCTCCTTGTCTTTAGTCTGGGGACTGCTTCCCCATCATTTCAAAATTTCCCCCAAAGGACTATATGCAAGAATGTCCCTGGAGGAGACCTCTTCCTTTCTTTCCCTTCCTCCTGGGCCATTTACTTGGCCCTCCTTTGTTCTCCTAGGCCTAGAATTTTTATTCCCCATTTTCAGTTAGGTTGATAACCCCAGTGCCTGAGTTTCCCTATGTACTCAACCCCCCTTACTGGAGGTTTCTTGCATACACTGGGACCTGCTTCATCTGTCTTCGGCCACTTCCCTCATGGGAGAACGGAATCATGGATTGAGGCTCCTCACTTCATATCTAGGATATGTCTCAGTCACACACACTCAACCTCTGAAAATGCCCATTCACCAAGGCAGTACTTAGAGTCCAATTTTCCTACCTTGGCCTGTGCACAAGGTTGCCTGTTTGCTGCAGTGTCTGCTAACTCTCTCCCTGTGTTGCCTCTGCTGTTTGCAGCACAACTGCCTCGGGCTTATCTCAGTTCTGTGGGGAGCCAAGGCATTCAAGAAGAGTAGGCCAAATGAAAATTGGTAGTACACATCTCCACCTCTACTAGGATCTCCCCCAACAGATACAGATAATCCCGGACTAGTCCCCTAATTGTGAGAAATAAACACACCCGTCCAATATCAAAGAATGAACACAGACATGGAGTACAGCATAAGTGAGACATTAATGGCAGTCTTGCAAGATTGGTAGGCAGGCACACCCGGGGCAGCTACAGCAAGCAATTTATCCCCTGGTGTGCAAATTCCTCCCCCGGTTTTTTATTGACTGGTACTTTGGAGTGTACAATCTTTCCCAAATGTTGCCTAAGTTCCAATTTTTTCCCTTATAAGATTATCCCTGGTTTCCTTCCCTGGTTAAATCTCTGTTTTCTTAAGAATAGTGTGTTGTTTTCTCGTTGGCCCTTTTCCATCTCCTGATTGCTTAGGAACCCGTCAAGAACTAGTGGCTGAAGATTGCTACCTCCATCAGCCTACTAAGACAGGCCTTGAAAATGAACCATCAAAATGTTTCTTACACTATATTTTCAATTGTCTCCAAGGAAAATGATATTATTTTACTACAAATGAGACCAAGTTCCCACATAATGAAATAACTTTCCCAGCTTATAATTTCTGAAAGCTGAGATTCTCACTCTGATATTTCTTGTTCTAAAATTCATTCACTATGTCATGGCAATAATCTCGAAAAGCTGTCAGTTCCGTTCATGTATCAAGCTATATTTCTAGAAAGATACCTATTCTCACAGGTATACACACACACACACACACACTTAGAACATGCACTACAAATAATTTTTTTCTTAGCTTCTCCCTCAGTCTCTATTTATATCTTCTGTGTTCTCACTCTACCTGCTGGGCAACTGCTCTCCCTCAAGTCTAGTCCCAGGTCTGGAGGCTTGCCCTGGACTTTTAACTGGTAAAAGAGGGCCCCGCTACTCCTATTCATTCAATTCAATTCCCTGGAATCAGGGCCATGAACAATATCGAGGGTCTCTCAGACAGAATTTTTCATAGCTCACAGTTACTGAGTAGGTTCTGACAACCATAGACTGACCCCCAGACTTCCTGCTGCTGCGTGCTCTTCCCAATGAAATATTGAACATCATTTTAAGAAGTGTGACTTTCCACCGACAATCCCTTGCATAGCCAATTGAACTTCTGATGTTAGTTTCTGTAGTTGGACCAATTCCCTAAGAACCACTTTCTTCTTTTTCCTAGTACCACACTACCTCAAGAGACTATTGTACCTTATGGCACATTTCTGATCTCTGACATTACAAATAATTTTGGAACCAAGCACACACACACACACACACACACACACACACACACAAACACACACACACATATATGTGATGAATCATGATATATATTGATATATATAATAAATAAATGAGAAATGTGTTGATTACATAAATACAGTGAAATCTGTGTGTGCTGTAAGTCCTTTTTGGCTTATTTAAACACTAATGTACAAGGACTGACAATTAAGTTTGTGAACTTGTCACCATGCGCTTACATTGACCGCACTGTACAAACAACTTGGTATAGTTTCATAACCTTGGTATATCAGTGTCTCACAGCTGTGTTCATGTCGATATGTGGCAGTGTCTTGCTGAGTGGCATTCATTATTATTGCTGCATGTTTTTGTGTGCTGTCACAAGAATATCAGAGCTTGAAATGAGAGCAAAAAACAAACATTAAATTGTTAAACTTGGGAAGAGTGGAAGTGAAATCAGGGACATGTTGGTCCAAGTTTATGGGGATAATGCCATGAAGAAAACAGCAGTATACAAATGAATTAAATGTTTTTTTGAAGGGAGAGAAAGCATCACTGATGAAGAGAGGTCAGGATAGCTGGTAACAAGCAGAACTGACAAAAACATCGCAAAAATGTGTTGAATTTTGTGTCAAAATTGTTGACTGACTGTGAGAAGTATAGCAGACCACATAAACATTGATAGGGAAACAGGAAAATCTTAACTCTGAAAATCTTGGTTTGAGAAAGGTTTGTGCAAAAATGGTCCTGAAGGAGCTCTTGCATCATGACTATGCACCAGCTCACACAGCACTGTCTGTGAGGGAATTTTTAACCAGTAAACAAATAACTGAATTGGAACGCCCTCCCTACTTACCTGAACTGGCCCCCAATGTCTTTGTTTTTTACCTGAAGTTAAAGGAAATATTGAAAGGAAAACATTTTGATGACATTCAGGACATCAAGAGTAATATGATGACAGCTCTGACGGCCATTCCAGAAAAAGAGCTACAAAATTGCTTTGATGGGTGGAATAGGCACTGGCGTCAGTGCATAGCTTCCCAAGAGGAATACTTCAAAGGCAACCACAGTGATATTCGGCAATGAGTTATGTAGCACTTATTCTAGGATGAGTTTGCAAACTTCATTGTCAAACCATTTACATCCAAGAATCGTTACAGTTTTCAGTGTTCTCAAATTTACATAGTCATTGAGCTTTTCTTAAAAAAATCTTATTGAACCAGTTTCCAAAGCACATGCTTTTGAAAGCAGTATGTTAAATAAAAGACTATATTTATAAAAGACAGAGGTTTTGACTTTTCTCTCTGAGATATTCAATTATCTAAAAGAAAAATGTAAGTCCTGAAATCACACTACCTTCTGTGGGTATCTTTTGTTTCTCCTTCTCCAACACCCATCCCTCCTCTTTTTTGAAACAACACCTTGGTTTTCTTTCAGGAACCATCTCTACCCACCAAATCAACCCACTTGGTTTGGATACAGTTCGTTGCAGCCTCAGCTTCAAAGTTATTTGCATGAACCAGCCCAACTAATCAACATATTTTATCATATTGGACATAGTAATTAGAGCAATTAGTTCAGGGGTAGAGCATGATCAAAACCAGGTGGATGCAAATTTTTTGCTGGAAAAGTTTTTTTCAACCAGTGTTGCCAAACTTCTAGAATGTAAGTCTGGAGCACTGCATGGAAAAAGCCAATCTAAAAATGAAGCCCAGCCTAAAAAGCAGAGCTAAGAGATACAATCCCCATGAGCATCTTTGAGTCACTGAGTCTAGCTGAAGACAGGATAGGAGACAATTTTTTTTTTCTTTACTTAGGCCATTATGAGTCAGGCTTTGGTAACCTATGACCTGAAAAGTTCTGATTAATGCACTGCTCTAAAGAGGTAGCACTGTTCCTCCAGTGACAAATAGCACAGGTAGAGTGCTTAGGAAAAGTTAATTCAAAGTGCTTAGGAGAAGTTAATTCGCTTTCATGAATCTAGTCTTACATCCTTTATCCTAATCTGGAACCAAAAAAAAGTCACAGGATTCTTGAGAAGGAAAGCTCTTTCTTCTACGATCAAACAAATGAGCCCCATCTTCAGGTTTCTGCTTCTATTACCTTAATTTATCGAGGCTTCACAACTTTCAAAACACTTCAAATTAAGATCCATTTTGCAAGCCTTGTAAATCATAATTAATCTTTGCAAAGCACCTTGAGATTCTCAGGTGAGAGACCGCATAAAAGACAAGACAACATCATTAAATAATTTAACCATTATTATTTCAAGGGAAAATACAAAAATGAGAATCCTTAGGGAGCATGATAATTACTGAGACAATAATGAAGAACTGATTAGAAAAAAGTCTCCTTGTCCCTGAAAATAGCAAAATCCTCCAAGAGCTTTTGGTGGATGCATGGTTTGTGTTTAATATCCTTTTTTCCCTGCTGCCTCCACCCCCAGCACAAACAAACACACACAGACCCCACAGAAAGGATCTTTGTGCACATTTGAAAAAGATTCTGAGAAGAACATGTCATTGTTCCCACAAAATGTTGGAAATGCCATTTGATGAAACACTTCTCCAAGAAAGAGCTGTCTGGTAGAGATGAATGTTCTGGAAATGAGCAATCAAACGACAAGAAAATCTCAGAAATATCAGTTCTGACTGCTCATCAGAAAGCTAGAAGCTAGAGAATATAGCTTTTCAGGAACTAGAACAAAGTAAATGGCCCATTCTAGACAAACTGCTTATTTGATAGACACATATTTAGGGTGTGACTTGTGATCTGGTAGGCAGGTAAATTGTAGTTGCCCTATAAACAAGTATCTTTTGCAACCCCCACATCAAGATTAATTCCTATGGTGCCACATCACTTCACATAAAGGTCAGATGAAGAAACGCTCAAGAGATAATGATGAAAGAAGAGGTCATCTCCTAAGAATTAATGACTAGAGGGAAGGAATTGATGGTCTTTGGCTCTACCTTCAGTCATTAACCCCAGCTGGCCATCAATCCTCAGGAAATGCCCTATGACTGTGATGTTATTGCTGTTATAAACTACAAATGCAGGAAACTGCATATGCTCACATATAGTATAAAACACGTAATAAATGAATAATGCATTTTTCAAAGCGTATTCAGGATAACTCGGAGAAACAGTTGAACGACACGTGTTTCAGCCAGCCTGTAACCATGAGCTCCTTTCAGTTAGGTTATGACTAACACTATGAACAGTACCAAAGTAGACTCGGAACGTGACTGGGTTTACATAGGAGTGCTGAGATTGATATTCCATTATTGTCAGTGTTCCTGATTAGTGCAATATAATTACAGGGCTTATTGCTTATGTCACTGAAATTACAGAGGCAAGATTAGCAGCTAGCAGAGGGTTTCACAGACATTTCCAAAGGTCTGTCCGCCCACTGACTAGTTGATGGAGTTGGTATTTTGCTTCCCACAAAACTATTTGTAAAAGAGAGCTGGACTATTTCACGTGCCTTTCTGAGTGACATTTTCGGAACTATCATCCTTATGCCTGAGGTGATAATTCCCCAAACTCGGTTTGCATGCTGAAAGAAAAAAAAAATTCAAAAGTTAATCCTCATAGGCTGCTTGAAATGCCATCTCTGCAGGGCCTCAACCTGAAGCAGTACTTCTGGAGTGACATGAAAGGATTAAGAGGTAAATAAAGGAATTGGGCATGCTCCAAAGTCAATTCACTCAAATTGTAGGAAAAACAAAAAGTAAAAGTAACACCACATTGGGATTAACAGTGAGGAGTAAAATTAGTTGAGACATAATAAGAACAGTATTAAGCAATAGGAAGAAATATCCTGGACGAAAATGTAAGATGCTAGCTGAAATTACAAAAATTTTGAGATTATTTAGTTTCCTAATGAACACCGCTGGGTGATCTTTGCTAAGTACTCATTTCCTGTATGACTCATCTTCAAATCGATAAATCAGGCCAGTTCTGCCCTCTCAGAGAGTCATGGATCTCTGATAGAGGGAGTCTCAGAGAGATAATGTCTAAATCTCATCACAAATTTTGTATGGTATTTTCAAAACTGCAATCACTTCCAAACTTTACAACAAGATACAAGATAGACATTTTACACTAATTTTAAATACAAGGAAACTTTAACTCAGTAATTGCTCAAGACTTCATAGAAAAAAAAAAGGAAAAGAAAAAATTTTTGTTTTTTTCTCAATTTATTTATTTTCTATTGATACATAAGAGATAGGCAGTTTTCAGGGTAATATAAAATTGTATATGTTCATATAATTTTTTAAAGCTGTAGGGTACAATTCAGGATTAGATATACAAGTGATCATCATACAGGTAAAGTTTGGGCCTCCCTTTGGTCCCGACTTTACCTGGTTTGAGATCAAGTACCCTTATCGATGTCATGTGCCTCCCCACCCCCAGCAGTTTCTGGCTACTGCCAATCCCTTTCTTAGAGTATTGTGGTAAATGTTCAGGACTCGCTTATGAGTGAAAACATGCAGTATTTTCTTTGTGATAAATCACTGAGTATTATAGACTCTAAATCCATCCAAGTTCCTGCAAGGTCCATAATTTTGTTCTTGCTTACGGCTGTGTAATATTCCATTTGTATATGTACCACATTTTTTTTTAATCCACTCCAGTATTAATGGGCAGCATGGTTGGCTCCATGTTTTTGCTACTGTAAATAGTGCTGCAATAAACAGGCGTGTGCAGGTATCTATTTTGTAGAGTGACTTAAGTTCCTCTGGGTATATTCCCAGAAGGGGGATTGCTGGGTCGTATGGAAGGTCCATTTTTAGTTCTTTTAGGAGTCGCCACACTATTTTCCATAGATGTTGAACTAATTGGCATCCCCACTACCAGGGAAGAAGGGTTCCCTTTTCTCTGCCTCCCCTCCGGCATCTATTGGTTTTTGTTTATTAACGATGGCCATTCTTACTGGAGTTGGTGGTATCTCAATGTGGTTTTAATTCGCATTTCTCTGATGATTAGTGAGGCTTAACACTTTTTCCTGTGTCTGTTGGCCACTCGTATGTCTTCTTTTGAGAAGTGTCCATTCATGTCTTTTGCCCACTTTTTAATGGGGCTGTTTGTTTTTTTCCTTTTGGCACATCTGAGTTCCTTGCAGATCCTGGATGTTAGACCTTTGCCAGATATGCAGTTAGCAAATATTTTTTCCCATTTTCTGGCTGTCTCTCAGCTCTCTTGATGGTTTCTTTTGCTTTGCAGAAGCTTTTCAGTTTGATGAGGTCCCACTTGTCAATCTTATCTCTTGTGGTATGGGCTTTGGAGTTTTGATCAGGAATTGATTGCTTACTCCGATTTCCATAAGGGTGTCTCCTGCATTTTCTAAGAATCTTAATGTTTGAGGTTTTATGTTTAGGTCTTTGATCCATTTGAAGTTGATTTTTGTGTATGGTGATAATTGGGGTCCCGTTTTGTTCTTCTATACATGGTGAGCCAGTTTTCCCACCACCATTTACTGAATAGGTTCTCTTCCCCCCCAGTGATTGCTGTTTGTTGGAGGATTTGTCAATGATGATTTGGTTGAGAAATGGAGGTTTTGCTTCTGGAATCTTTATGCTGTTCCATTGGTCTATATCTCTATTCTTGTACCAATACCAGATTGTTTTGATTATTGTAGCCTTATAATAATGTTTAAAGTCTGGATGTGTGATGCCACCCACTTTGTTTCTTTTGTTAAGTATTGTTTTAGCTGTTTGTGGTCATTTATGTTTCCATATGAATTTCTGTATTGTCATTTCCAGCTCTGAGAAGAATGATGCTGGTAATTTCATGAGATTTGCGTTAAATCTATAGATTGCATTTGGCAGGATGGACATCTTAACAATGTTGATTCTTCAAATCCATGAACATAAAATATTTTTCCATTGTTTGTGTCATCTTTGGCTTCTTTGAGCAATGTTTTGTAGTTTTTGCTTTAAAGATCTTTCATATTCTGATTAGGAAGTTGTCGAGGTATTCAATTTTTGTGTGTGTGGCTATTGTGAATGGGATTTCGCTTTTTGTTTGATTTTCTGCCTGTTTGCTGTTGGTGTATAGGAAGGTGATGGTCTTTTGCACATTTATTTTGCACCCTGAGACTTTGCTAAAGGACAAGGAGGTTTTTGACAGATTCTCTTGGATTTTTTCAGTTATAGGGTCATATTGTCCACAAATACAGATAACTTGACTTCTTTTCCTATATAGACACTGTGATTTTGCTCTCTTTTCTGATTTCTCTAGCTAGGGCTTCCAACACTATGTTGAACAGGAGGGGTGAGAGTGGGCAGCCTTGTTTTGTTCCAGTTGTCATTGGAAATGCTTCCAATTTCTGTTTGTTTAGCAATATGTTGACTGTGAGTTTATCGTAGATGGCTCTTACTATTTCAAGGTATGTTCCCTCCATGTCTAGGTGTTCAAGGGTTTTTATCATGAAGGGATGCTGGTTTATGTTGTAAGCTTGTTCTGCAAGTGAAAGAAACAAAATTTTAACCTATGGCTTTCTGACTCCAAAGCCCATGCCCTTTCCACTATTTTTCTTTATAAACGATGTTGATATATGATATTTCATTTTAATCCAGTCTATTACTCTTCATAATGTAGCTCTAAAACACATCTCTAGTCTCATCTTCCAGAATCTGTTGAATATGCTCCAAGTCAAAATCACTTTGGGTCATTCCTTGAATGTGTCTTCCCAATTCTTCCCACATTTTTGTCCTCACATTGTCCAGTGCCTACACCTCCTTATCCACAGGGCCACTTCCAATACCAGGCAAGTGTCATCTTTTCATTATCTAACCATCCAGGTATCATTACTGAGGCACTTAACTTTGACAAGCTTTCTTATTTCGTACTTATTAGTATATGAAACATAATCACTGTTATTAACTTTAAAAAATAGGGATTGATCTTATTTCATCTTTCTTCCTCTTCGTTACAACATGTTACAAAATAGTATGATGAATGGATGAATGCTGCCATCTTCTTACTCGTACATTTTCTAGATTTTCTGATTAGTATCTGTAAGCTTAAGAGAGGTTGCCAATTAATAAACTAATTACATACAGTGCTTCTTTTTGGAAAAATTTTCTAATTAGGGTATTTGGTCTGTATTCTCCAAGATCAATCCTGGCAACTCTGATAAGGTCATGAGTTCCCTGAGACTTAATAGCTATGTAGGTCACTAGTGCAGTCAATAAATATAAAAATGGTACAAAAAGAATGACAAAAGGCAAACTTCTGCCAAGAAGACTCCAGCAGATAAACAACTAATGAATCGATATACATTGCAACCTCATAGAATTAAGATCAGATTTGAGTCTAACATTTTATCAATCTTACTTCTTAAAATGTGATCAGAATGAATCTCAATCTGAATCTCTAAAAACCACACCATCGTGCAAATGCGCACCATCACAACTCATTTGTTCACAGGAAAATCGTGGCATATAGTAAGTGAGTATTTGCTAAATCATCTCATTTTTATCATGTATTACCTTGGTGACTAATCAAAGTAACTTAAGGAAGCACCTGGTGAATCTAACATAGGGATTGAAAGAGTAAAATCATGAAATTTTATCTTAGGAGGGAAGTAGCTGCCTCCTTACTCTCTCCTCCATAGAGTTTCTCTTTGAAAACTTTCAATAAGAGGTTGGAAACTTTGATTTTTATAGTGTAAGGTTGTGGGCCTTCTGACCCTTGAAACTATAAACAAATATGAATCTCCAAATTAACTCTTTCACAAGGTATACAAGAAACACAAGGTGCATTCATTTATCTCTCAGGAAGATAGGACATTTTAATTACTCTTTCTTCTACTTCGTTGTAAACATTTGTGTGAAATTATGTCCAGACTTTGTAATTACTTCCATGTTACCTTCCACGCATGGAACTCTGAAAATACTCACTCTTTAACGGAGTGTGTTCCCTATCTACAGTGGCACAGAGTGGTCTTTTGTTGGCAGAATTGTTTTATTCCCCAACAGTGTCTACAAAAGGAAGACAGATGAACATAGGCACTTATCCAAGAGCATAGTAGCTTTGCTACATGCATTTTTTTATCACTGGCAGCACAGTTGCTAAAATATATGAGATTCCTTCTGATCTAGACATTTCAAATCAAACTCTTCCCAATTTAGAAAAAAAATAACAGAAGTGGGAGGACAAAGAGGTGGAGAACGAGGAGAATGAGATTTTTACTAGCAGCAAAAATGATGTAAGAGAGTTACAAAAGCAATACAGATTCTAAACTGGCATGATCCAGCCCACCTGTCTGGGATTATGATTCACTGAGATATCAAATCTACATCCAAATATATTAAAATTACATATTAATGTGGTAAGACGGTTGATTAACTTTCATATGTGTATTACAGAAAAAAAAATTGCTAGTAGCCAAGGGAAGTAATTTGTTTTATTGTAGCAAGTTGACAAAATTATTTCAAAATGTAAGTCAATAGCATTATATAAATAAAGGACATGGAGATTTCTATATGTAGCCTGGAAAACGATTACTTTTATGTTTTCATTAGCAGAAAACATGGAGCTAACAAGAATATTGCTAGCAAATTTAATTACATTTCTGTGAGAGATCTATTAATTAATCCAGGCTGATTAAGTTATCTGATCTGACATCAGTTTTTAAGGAAAGATACTTACTGAGTCATTTGTGTTTCCTGATAGAAGTTCATGTCCTATCTGCAGAGTTGCTGCTTTACTATGAAGTAATTTTGTCATAGTTGGCTTTCCTTTGGATAAAGACTCTTTTTTGTGTGTGGATATTGATTCTTCAGTGTCACGTCTCACTTCGCCCCTATCTATTAACTCTCCTAATAAAAATATCAAAAATAAGTCCATTCATTCACAAATAATCGTATGTGCCAGGCACTGTGCTGATATGACATTTGTGAAATTGAATTATTGATGTCTTTAAGGAGAAAACAGCAAGAGAGCATCTTATTTCACATTGAGTTCTTTCATCTTCCTGCATAAGAAACTTCACGTTACAATGCAAGACAGCATCACCCAGCCCCAAAGGAGAGTTCCTGCATTCTTTCAAGCCCAACCTCTAGAAAAATAAGTTTGGTTTTCTTCCTTTATCCTGCTTCTTAGAAGAAAGGCCCTGAGATGCCTCTACTGAAGCATTCTTAGTCCCTGACCTGCCCAGCAAACAATGTGTGTGGTATGGTTCACGGCTCAATAAATACAGACACTGAAGTTTGGCTCCATTTTCCTGTGACTTTGTGTAACTTGAAATTGGGTCACATGCACTGCCTTCTATAAAAACAGTAGGTCAAGAAAACCATTTCATAGTTTAATGCGAAGAAATAGTCAGACCCAGACCCATGTTACCATGGCATGTATGAAAAAATGAAACAGGGAAAACAGTACAAAAAAGTGAGACAAGATTCTTGTTAAAACAGAAAACGTTATTGTGCTAACACATTTTCATAGGACAAGTTTTGGTATTGAGCCATGTTTTTGACTGAGAATAGATACTAGAAATTTTCTATGTGAATACTTCCTGGCGGCAGGAAATATATTTACCTCAGGACAATCACAATTTGTAGGGGTAAAATTCTCACCCTCCGACATTTTTCTGAATGAAACCAGGTTAACATGAATACCTAAGAAAGACCTTGAAGAGTAAAGTGTGTAAGAAAAGATTTTTTTTTTCTTACAGCTTGCAGAGGCAAAGGTACACCATATATGATTTGACTAGATCAAGCTTTGAGAGTTGATTAGAGGCTTCGAGGGGCCAAGCAGGGGTCATAAGTGAGTGATACAAATTGAGTGGGGAACGGTGGAGACTATGTCTTAAAAGGCAGAATGCACAACCAAATTCAATTTTATAAAACCTCATGGAAGACAGATACCTCACTTGAGGCACTCGTCTATGATCACTGGAGTACATGATTTTCTACAGAGGAAGGATAAATGAATCCAGGGTATTTATAGAGCAAGCTGAGAAGTGACCTACTTCCCTCCTTCATTGTGCCTTACTGAGAGGCTTCCCATGAGCTCTGGGGCCTCAGAAATCCTAGGCCCCAGGGAACCTTTGTACTGTTTTGCTTTCCCTGTAAAGAGAAGACTCTACATTAGTGTTACCCATTCCATCCTGCAACTGCTGCAAACACCCAAATCTAGAATGCTGCTGGATGCCAAATCTTCATGGTTAGAGTATCAGGGATGAGCCATTATTCTCATTGTACTCAGAAATGGTCTCTGGACAGGGAACCATTTCCATGCATTCTCTACTTTAAGATTCTTTAGGTTCCCACCAGCTGGCACACAAATGTCTGTGACTGATCTCGGCAGGTGCAGACAGGAGAGCATCTATTGACCTGAATAAACAGTTTTCTTTTTTTTTTAAAGTAGGGTATCATTCAGGGTTAGGTATGCAAATGGTCATTATGCAGATACCCCGGTTGATAAGGTGTTCCCCCCTCCCTCGCCTAGCAGTTTCCTACTGCTGCCAAACCCTTTCTTATAGTATTATGATAATCGCTCAAGGTTCACTTATGAGTGAGAACAAGTGGTACTCAGTTCTTTGTTTCTTAAAGTCCTCTTTCTAGACCTTGAAGCTACTTTTTACTCTGTGTTGCAGCCTTTCTCATGAATCTTTGCTCTTTTTTTCTGGATTTTTTTCTCACTTCCTGACCTTTCACTGAATTCCTGATGAGACGTTTGTTTTTCCCCTTCCACCTTTTGAACTTGATGGTTACATCAACAGATGTAAAAACAAGAATCACATGATTATATCACTAGATGCAGAAAAAGCTTTTGATAAAATCCAGCATCCCTTCTTGATAAAAACCCTCAAACACCTAGGTATAGAATAAACATACCTCATAATAGTAAGTGCCATTTACAATAAACCCACAGCTAACATATTGCTAAATGGACTGAAACTGGAAACATTTCCCCTGAAAACTGGAAAAAGACAAGGCTGCCCATTCTCACCTTTCTTGTTCAACATTGTATTGGATGTCCTAGATCAGGCAATTAGACAAGAGAAGGAAATCAGCGGTATCCAAATAGGAAAAGAAGAAGTCAACTTATCCCTCTTTGCTGATGATATGATCCTATGCCTTGAAAATTCAAGAGGATTTGTCAAAAATCTGCTTGCACTGATAAAGAACATTGGCAAAGTCTCAGGATACAAAATAACAAAGTCTCAGGGTACAGAATACAAAAGACAGTTGCATTCCTCTACATCAACAACAAGCAGGCAGAGACCCAAATAAAAAGCATAATCCCATTCACAATAGCCACCAGTAAAATGAAATACCTCAGCATCTTCCTAACCAGAGAAGTGAAAGACCTTTACAATGAGAACTACAAAACACTGCTCAAAGAAATCCAAGAAGACACAAACAAATGGAAAAATATTCCATGCTCATGAATAGGAAGAATCAGCATTGTTAAGATGTCCATCCTACCAAAGGCAATCTACAGATTCAAAGCAATACCTATTAAGTTACCAACATCATTCTTCTCAGACCTGGAAATGACAATACAGAAATTGATATGGAAACATAAACGACCACAAATAGCCAAAACAATCCTTAGCAAAAGAAACAAAGCAGGAGCTATCACACTTCCAGGCTTCAAACTTTACTGTAAGGCTACAGTAATCAAAACAGCCTGGTACTGATTAAGAACAGGCATAAAGACTAATGGAACAGGATAGAGATTCTGGAAGCAAAGTGTCAATTTCTCAACCAACTCAT